>LQNS02278161.1:10548618-10593643 GCA_001587735.2 Parhyale hawaiensis
TAACAACAATGGTAGACTGCTTATTACACCTGCCTCCTTTTATAACAACAATGGTAGACTGTTTATTACACCTGCCTCCTTTTATAACAACAATGGTAGACTGCTTATTACACCTGCATCCTTTTATAACAACAATGGTAGACTGCTTATTACACCTGCCTCCTTTTATAACAACAATGGTAGACTGCTTATTACTCCTGCCTCTGTTTATAATAACAATGGTAGACTGCTTATTACACCTACCTCCTTTTATAACAACAATGGTAGACTGCTTATTACACCTGCCTCCTTTTATAACAACAATGGTAGACTGTTTATTACACCTACCTTCTTTTTTAACAACAAAGGTAGACTGCTTATTACACCTGCCTCTGTTTATAACAACAATGGTAGACTGCTCATTACACCTGCCTCCTTTATAACAATGGTAGATTTCTTATTACACCTGCCTCCTTTATAACAACAATGGTAGACTGCTTATTACACCTGCATCCTTTTATAACAACAATGGTAGACTGCTTATTACACCTGCCTCCTCTATAACAATGGTAGATTGCTTATTACACCTGCCTCCTATATAACAACAACGGTAGACTGCTTATTACACTTGCCTCCTTTAAGAATAAAAGTGCTTGACTGTTTATTACACTTGCTTCTTTAACAACAACAGTGGTAGACTATGTATTACATCCGTCTCTTTTAAGAATACAAGTGGTAGACTGTTTATTATACCTGCCTTCTTTTAGAATAAATAAAACGGATAAACTGTTTATAATACCTGCCTCTGCAAAGAACAACAGTTTTCGACTGCTTACTATGCCTATCTCTTAGACAAACAATATTTAGGAGACACCAAGGAAACTTTCCAATATTTTAGTATTCACACGCCTCACTGGTTACGAACAAGAGAACTTTAAAGAAGAGCAGCCTGACCTTACGTTAGTCTTCAAGATTCCTGGTCTCCATCGCTTTCACTTATCATGATTGTGTGCTATAAAATATTAGACTCGCTTGGAACTGGAATTGGACATGTGACAAAAATAAATTATGACATGAGGTATTGAGTAAATTCAGGGTGATATAGCTGATTCGGAACTGGACTTTGATATATGGTCAATAATTAAATAATTGATACATACGGAAATGACTATAGGCAGGGTGATACAGATGACTTAGAACTGGACTTTGATCGATGACAAATTATTATTCCATTCATGACTGAATAAACTAAGGTTGTAACAGTTAATTTAGAAGTTAGCTTTGACATGTCATAATAAAGAAACATGCTTTGTAATGAACATAGATAAAAAGGGAAAGTAATAAAGTTTTGAAAAAAACACAAGAAAAATCAAAGAAAGATCAAGTGAAATTATTGACGATACATACTTAACTAGCGTTACTAAATAGACCTGTACTACCGGCTGGTTCTAAATATGATATTTTTGCATTATTTGATCTTCGTTTCAGTTCTAGCTCGCATGTATTACGATATACTTTCAAACTATATACAATAGTAGCATAGTACAAAACTAAAGTCCAATTTCAAGATTTACAATAAAAGTGAGCAGGCTATGGCTAAGAAAATTTTTCGTTGGCAAGAATGTTATTCCATCTATGAACAAACTTTAGATGCCACGTCATCAAAATCAACCAGATACACAAAAAAAAAAAAAACAATCCAGCTCATTTCCACCATCATCTTCCAGATCTTTATGTCAACTCAGTACCATATAAATGGATTCATAGTCTTCAAAATAACCGGGAATCATAATTAGTAACATTAGGAGAATAATTAAGATAACTGTGGTCAAAACGAGCAAGCAACCAGTTTTCGCATGTTCTCTGTAGACATCGTCTACGATTCGGAATTGCTTTTCCAACCACTGAAATATCAGCTTTTCCCATTCTTCTTCAGCAGACGTAGTAGGGCTTCATGAGCTTACTTGAAATTGTGCTGCCAGCGTATTAGAAACAAAGTTTAATTCCTTGCAGCAGGAACTTCCTCTGCCATAGGGAAGCCAGTTTTTTAGACAGCCCCCAGGCGACTATTCTTTTAAAGTGAAATTCTTACTTAGGGAACGGGAAATCAACTTCCTACGAGTACTTTCAGTCAATGCGACACATCCGTGTACAGGGAGTCTGAACAGACTTTCCTGCTGCCTTTATATCAGCATCTTGATTAAATCCATGAAACAAAACATATAGCTATTATCTTGTCTTTGGAAGCGATTAATATGGATGTAAATGTTGCCGAATATTTAAAATAATTTTGTAATCTAAAAAAAAAGAGCTTTTAATAACGCTGTGTAGCAATCCCAAGCTGTTGTGAGAGTTAATAATTTAATAAATGCTTTCAAAAACTGTCATTTTAAAAATCGTGTAATACTTTCTAAACGAAATAATTATAAGATTAGTAAAAATGATGACGATAATAACAATACTAATATCAAAAATAATAATACTAATAACGTCACCAATACAATTATTATTTTTAATAATAACATTAATATTCAGAATAATATCATTACTTTTAATAAAAGTTTTATTAAGAACTAAATCGCTATTACAGCAATTTTCAATAGGGGTCAGGGAAAGACATTTCAAGCTTAACTGTAATGTCACAGAATGTATGAGACGCGTGGGCTTCCCACTCTATGAGCAGAATAATCTACTGCGTCTAACCCTAACTTGTCCAAGCCCAGTGCTGCAGAGAGAGATTGTGTATGATACCCTCTTAAACGCCATCGGTTTGCTGTTAACGACAGAAGCGCTGCGCAAAAGGGTGAATCCATAGCTTACAGTTCCGGTTCCGGGCCAGCTCAAGCTTATCAGTTTTGACTCTAGCTCTCAAGGGTGGCGAAATGAACAAACAATGAGACACCATCAGCCTCCACCCCTAGACAATGAATGATTTCAAGAAACCACTAAGCACGGATATCAAAAGTACTGTCAGGAGGGCAAATAACAATAACAGTCTAAAATTGTTACTTACGCTAGGCAAGTTTAAATTCAACAGGCTAGCTCAACTTACACATTTTGGATACCTTTGAGTATAGCTACATACAGTATATGTCTGCAGTCTAGGTGAATTTGGTATATGACGTCCTTGTTGGCCTGGCCCCCCCAGGATATCTGTTTCGTGGGCACTTTCTCTACAGCGATGCTCCTGGTTCTCCACTTTTTATCTGGAATACATTGGAAGTGAGTTACCTAACGACGCATACCAAGTGAATAATTTTCCGGTATGCATTTTTTACACGTCTGAAGAGCTGAGACCTTTTTCAAGATCCTGGTAATAATTCTACCAGCGTCTGCCACCTGGAACCTAATAGCGATAATTATTAGACAGGTTTGAGCCAGATATGGCTCACATAAGAAGGGTGACGTGGACTGAACAGCTATGCAGCTTACCGCTGCTTCGTATACCTGGGTGGCACTCTGAGCACCAAGCTTACACTTCTAAATCTGAACAAGTACATGACAGCACTCTCATTTTCACTTGCTTTGTAAGTTATATATTGGTGTATGGAGGGTCATGAGTTTCCGTACTTATAGTTTCCCCGTTTAATTTTTGATGACCTGAATATGAGTTCGACTAAAGAAAAACTGGCTGTAATATTACTAGCAGCGGTCGCATGGTTATCAACAAATCTCATGATATATATGGAACGAACTACTTGGCTTCCAATGTATAGAGCAAAAATGAGTTCTTGATCATTTTTTCCCTATTTTTATTTATATCCTCAAACAATGATTGAATAGTTTATGACTTGGCCCATTATAAAAATATATAGAATGATTTGGTGTTAGTACATCGGCGTGGTAAACTGGAGGTCCTCAGTTGAAACCCTGGCATGATTGCTAGTATTTATTACAATTAAACCCAATGATAAACGGACGAGCCCCTTGTCTGTATAAGTCCAGGGGTTGTTGTAACAAACAACTGCGTGATTTCTCAGGTTATTTATTAAGGAGGGTAGACTGATGATCTCTCTTCTGTACAGGAATGGCTGTAGCATAAATGACCTTGCAATAGCGCTACTGCAGGGCAGGCAGTGCTCGTGCTTACTTTGTTTTTAGTTCTCTTTGCTTTAGCGTTCAAGTACTGGCGTGGTAAACTGATCGTCCCTAATTCAAGTCCTGGCTTGATCCCTAGTATTTATATCGAGAGGAAACTGCAAATAAAGTATGATTTTTTGAACACATAAAACTGAGAGAGAAAATCACCGGTAAGTGTGGTACTCAAAGAGCTCCGACACTTGTTATAATTCACACCGCATCCCTGGGTAACTCAACAAGGTTGCAGCTGCAAATGTTTTGTTTGGTGCAAGTTTTCTTCAACTCCCACTAGCCAACTAGCAGTTTTTAAAGGTGTTTTATCGGGATAAATTTAGATCCATTAAATTTTCTGTATCGAAAAAAATTATGAAATGAACAGTACGAAGATATATGATGCCAGATAGAAAGAAAAGAATTAGAATGGACTCGTTAATAACCAAAAACTTGAACCAAATGCCGACCACAATGTAAAAATAGACTGTTATAACATGATGATGATCATGCATGAACATCTGTTTTGCTTCAAGTGTCCATTTGAGTTTCTTCCCGCATTAGTTCTTCCTCTCTTCTGTTTTCTTCCTGCCATTATATATTTTTTGTTTTCCATATTTCAATATTTTTTCAATAATGAACATTAAATGGTTCAGTATCATTCAGTGTATCCTCAAACTTTGTCCATGCAGCTCTAGTTATTTTGAAAACTGATCACAAACTTTGAAGCGAGGGCTAAAGTTAAAATCAAAATTATGTTCTACACATAATTTCGAAAGTTTAAGTGAAAATCAAATTCTAAATATAATTTCTATTTAACTTTCGTCATTGCTAGGAAATTTTTGAATAATTGATGTTCAGAATCTAAAATTTTTCGGTTTTTGTTCGAATGTGTGCTTGCTTTTCGAGAGCTTTAGTCGAACGCAATCCGATTGTGAGATACATTACCTATAACATGAAAACCGTTCAAATACATCAATGCCAAACTTTGCAATGTCAGCGTGTATTTATATTTATAGCTATAATGAAAACGCATTGTTATAATGAACCCTATGTAGAAAAACCCTATTAATTCCTAAAACAAATAAAAACAACTAAATATTCTTGATAATAGGAAATTACCACGGCAGAAGTTCCGTATCTTGTCTACTTCAGTTCCTGCCCAAGGAAACTTTCCTCATGCCACAGTTATGACAAACAGTGTCTACTTTCACCACGTCATTTAGTGATGCCATCATTTTTTTTTTTTTCGCAGGGCGTTGCTTAGAGAGACTCCCTTGGTTCAGGTGACCGGTGAGGCAGGTTAACGAACTGGTTTCCTGGACCGACTGACGCGGTCGACATGCACGTTGGAGCAGTTTTGTTTGGACTTCTAGTTTACTTTAAATGGAGTAGGTTAGTCCCGGGAGCTTTGATAAAACAAGTTGGACCGTCTGGTTCGGGTGGGGAACACATGCGTCTATGAAGGGGAAAGCTGGAGATAGAGGGGTTATTATTTTGAATGGCGTAATTAATGGGAGAGTCAGATGGGACGAGTTATTAAAACTGGGGTTTGAAAGGAATGCGAGATGCAATTTGGCACAAATTGAGAGCTACAAAATGAGTATTAGAAAAATTTATGAATGGATACCAAGGATTTCTATGGGTACAATATAAGTATTATTAAGAGGGCAATTTCCTCGAATGGAAGAAGGATGAGACGCAAGTAGCATTAATGGAATGGGAGATAGGAAATAATTACCGAGGATTGACATGAAATAGCACAAAACATGGGACGATTGATAAAATTGAGGGGTAGGGTGATTTAATGAGGAACAAATGAAATTGCTACGAATACGTGGTCACATTCAACATTCGTAATACATGAATTATTCAGCGAAGCGATTATCTTAAGAATAGCCTAGAATTACGACATGCGAATCATGAAGGGGCAGTCATGTGATGATTACATACCGTACTATTATTATAGCCATTTTGCTAATGGCGTGCGCAGATGCTGTGGAAACTATAGAATTTATACTAAGTAGTATAAGTGAGATAAAAAACTCGATTACATTTACGTTGGATCAACGACTCATTCAAAACCAGTCTAATATCGGGATATTGTGTTCACACGGAACTTTCTAGCGGCATGAAAGTCTTTCCGGCATTCCTGGTGATCAATGTTGATGAAAAGTTTGCGATTTGTTACGCTTCTTGACACAGGAAAACATATCGAGATTTTATATTGGTTCGTTCTTCTGTAGGAAGCACCGTAAGATTTTATTGCTCTACACTTAAATGTTAGGAGGGTAATAAAGTCATAAAAATGCACGCAGTTATAAGTGATGATGGTTTGCTCCATCAGTCTATAAAACTGATAAGCCATGTAATTTCAATTAACGGAAACACAGTTCCTATCTTCTTCACTTTAGGACCAAAAACAACTATTTTTATTTTCACGTAATCAATATATGTATATAAGCATAAATTGTTTTTTCTGTTTGAGTCCTCGCCGAAACTCACAGCCCGCAGTATGACACGACAAAGCTCTGACATACATTGAGCCTCCACACCGAGAACAGATATTATTCCCTGGCTTAAAGCTTGGACGCACACACTACGCTGTAGCTTACACAGGTAACCAGAATGCCTTATCTAGGCTTAATTCTCTTTTGGATTTTCATCGTGCACTTTTCGGTGCACAATTATCTTCAGTTACAAAAAATAAATAAATAAAAGAGTCAGTAAACTGTTTCTGAACTATTCTTCCGTTGACAAGGGGCAGGGTATACCATAATGGCTTCTAGATAACTAGCCATTCAGCACATGCATTAATTTCTGACTCTCTCTTGTTTGTGCAATACACAGCAACGGCTACAATGTTAACGAACTAATTTTCAGATAACTTACATTAATTATATATTATAAATACGCCCCCTTTTCCGACTGTAACGATCTGCCCTTCCATTTTCGATTAGTCATCGAATGATGCATTACCATTTTCAGTTTTATAAGAGCTGTAGTTTTACTGCTGTTATGCTTAAAGCTGTTGCACTTAGAACTTTAATAATTTGAGCTTTATACCTGCAACTTTACCCATATGTAGAGCTGTTACTCTTTACATTTTAGCCGTTATACATTGATCTCTTAGTTACAGACGTTATATCTGCATTTATTATAATTATCCCACTATAATATAGCTATTGATTGCACTCTCACAACTACTTGCCTGCAGATGTTACATGTCAGCCGTTTCCAGTGCCGCGATTTGATACGCTTCTACCTGTTACACTTGCAACAGTTAATAGTCACAGCTGTTACACTCCCTCACAGCTGTTCTTCTTTGCTGCGCATGCGAGGCATAACCCACTCGCACCTCAAGATGAGGTGCGCATTCCATACTGTCAAGAAACATTTTCAAAGCATCATCATATGTCGTAGCTACGAAAAGGTCAAACGTTTCTGGCCGACAGATCTTAAACGTCGGACGACCTGAGTTTCTCTTGCCGGTGCTATAGGATATGATCTCCTCCGCTCCAGGCTTTTGGACTGGACTTTCTCCTCGGGAATTTTCATGATCCAGGGAAGAACGCCCGATCTTTCTCTCCTAACGTAGTGTGCCAGTTGGCGAAGAAGACGAAGAAGGGAAACTTAAACGAGTCGAGACCAAAATGCACACGACACGCTTCCTTGACAAGAATCACGGAAAATATAATCGGAACGCTGTCGTATTGACAACACATGGGCAATAAATACACGCACGAGTGCAGAAGGATGTAAATAGGTCATTGTTTTACCGACATGTATATAAATCTTGTTTGCAGACGCAGCTTCCGTCTCCAAGCCCAATAGCGAGATAACACCTCTAGAATCTTTCTAGGTTACGCTAAAAGAAAGGGAAAAATATACTGCGTGTAAAAATAAAGCTTGCCAAGTTGTCCATCACTGCACATACTAAAACATCCGTTTAGGAATATATAGACAAGAAAATCTCCATGGTGGTCAGTTCTTACTTAACTTGCAAGAAATAAATGTAAACATGCAAGAGTCTGATGTTATTTATCTTTTGAAAGGTAGATGTAAACTTAACGCAATAGAGATTTCTTTGTGTGAGTGTGTGTCTTTGTATTTTCTTGTAATGCCTTCTTGTTATCCTGAACATTCGTACATTTATATACCATAGGGAAACTAAATACATAGCCACAGCTGGAGGTTTCGTCTCCTGCGTGCTTACATTCAAACTGCTTCGTAGACACGAACTTAGACACGTGCAGCGTATCTTGATCTAGGGGAAGTCCTCGATTTCTCTTCCTAATTTAAATGCGGCGTTGCTTAGAAATGGAAAATTTGCAAGGGAAAGCATTGGACATAGAAACATGCAGAGTTTCATTGCAGAAGATAGGTAATTCGTTGCTGTTAACTGACGTACAGAACATGAAATGACAGAAAAATTAGATAATTGGACCCTATCTGCCAAAAAAGACATAAGAAGGACCCGTCCTACAACTTCAAACGTCAAGCAATTTGATTGATGGCAGAACTTTCCTAAATTGAGCGGAGCGAGGTATGTTAAAGATTTACGAAATTCAGTTCCCATAAATTTACAGGAATTGTGTTTCTAGTCGGTCAGTTAACTGTACTTGCGTATCCTGGGCCGTCAAAGACGTAGGGAAGATTCTGCACAAACACCCTTCATCGCTACTGCTGATGTATTGTTGTGATCCTGCTATGACGGACACATTGCTCCTGCATGGCTGTTGCCCTTTCACTTTAAGATAATAGAAAAAAAAAATACACGGCAGATTCCACTTCAGTAAAACATCTACTTTTTTTCCGTATCATACTGCCAATCCAGTATATAATAAAACTCAGTGTGCTTGCTCATTGCTTGGTTGGTTGATTGGTCGGCCGCTTGGTCTCTATGTCCTGATGCAAAAGAATTAGATTGGAGAAAATTCACTTACTGAGCGTCAATGAAGCCATTTGTGTTGCAGAATTTTGTAAAACACAGGACTGCAGACAACAGAAGTACAACAAAGAGGCAGCACAGATACTAGATGATACTTCCTTCTCACTACTAATATTTTTTTCTGAGCTTATGATGTGCAAATTAAATGAGCAGAAGGTCAAAAAAGAATGGATATTCTGAGAGAAGAGCCAAGCAGCAGATCGAATGATTCAAATGAAGATTTTTTGAAGGTCTTATTTTCCGCGCCATTTTATTGCACAGAAGCCACAAGTAATTTCCCTATAAATTTTTTTTATCATGGAAGGAAGGTTTGTTTGTATCCATTATTTATAACAACGGATATAGAGGATTTTTTTTTTCGAAGGTTCGTAGGTGATCACTCGTATACCTCAGTCGTATTCATGATATACACATGCAACTTTTTAGAAGTGCTAATTTTCGCCTTCCCTATTTACTCAGTACGTGACTTCCCATAAGAAAATGAAAGGGTACTGAAATTTTCTCTACTTTCCATTAAGTAAAGCCAATTTATGCCTGCTCTGTTTCTTTCCTCGATGTAGCCATATACGTCCAAATTGAACGTCTTTCTTTCGTTAGAAAATCAGTCAAGGTCGACTGTAAAGAATAATCCAATATGAAGAAAGAAACAAAGCTGTGTTTTCGTACTTCTCTTGCCTTGCAGCCATGGCTTGATTTCAGTAATTTTGCGCTTTCCCTGGTCACGGTCTGCTCATCGTTGGCCAGAGGTGGCCATCTTGGAGAGAAGCAAGCAGATTGCCAAGCACGACGGCGCTGGTGAGGAGCAATGCCCCAGCAGATGAACTGCGGCGTCTGCATGCGGGTGAGGAAGATACGGGGTGGACGTGACGATTGCCAGTTTTGAACGATCATGATTACACAACTGTAGATCTCTATAATGTTGAGGGGATGTACGATTGATCGGTGAAATTATAACAGCAAGGTTTTATCTGTTCGGGACTTCCAGCTGGTGTGCTGGTTTCTCCATTCAGTTTAGGTACTGACACTTTATCAATTAACCGAAGACTTTTTGAAACCCGGTCTTGGTTCGGAAAATGAAGTTTTCAGCGGGTTCGATGTAATCGGGTTGCTTCTGACACTTGTAACACGAAGTTGCGTCCTAAAATTCCGATTTATATGCCTGTTCGTTTTATTCCCTATTTATTCGTATTCTTGTTTGCACACTCCATGGGACGGTGCAGCCTCAAAATGCTGAATTGGGGTAGTATACGTAGAGTGCAAATGAAGTGCCCCTAATGGATTCTCCCCACTACCCCCCCCCCCTCCCCCCACCTCACTTCGTTCTTGCGCCTCTGCATTATTGCGTCACCGCGTACTTTGTTGACTATGTGGGGTGGGATAAGATGGGACATGAAAATTAAATAACACTTAACATTAGCGAAACTGAGTGATCCAAAGGGGCACGGGGGTTGATCAGCAGTTAACATAAAATTAATAGGTTTACAGATTTGATACAAACCTGTACATTACAATAATCTATGCAAATCTATATATATTATATGCATTCAATTATTACCTCCTCCAAGGAGGTTATGTTTCTCTGTCTATGTGTCTGCCTATGTGTTATTCTGTCTGTCATGAAGATAATTCAAAAGTTCTGGACGGGTTTTTATAAAATTTACAGGAATTGTTAGGTATCTTAGGAAGAACAAATGATTATTTTTTGGTGAAGATCCGTCCCTCCGTTTGTTTGTTTGTTTGTCTGCCTAATTTTTCTCAATGCCATAGCTCAAAAAGTTATTGATAGATTTTTATGAACTTTACATGAGTTGTTAGGTATAACGTGAAGATTAAATAACCAAATTTTTGTAATGATCCGTTTCTTCGTTCGTTTGTCACTGTTTTTAATTTTATGCTTGTTAGTACAATAACTGAAAAAATAGGTAATGAATGGAATTTTATGAAATATATAGGGGTTGTTAGTAATGTTAAAAGACGTAAATGCTTCAGTTTTGGTGCAGATCGGGTAGTTCGTGTTTATCACAATACTTGTTTGCAGCATCACTCAATAAGTTATGAACGGATCTCCAAAAAAATTACTCAATCTGCTAACATTGTTACAGGGCACAAATGATTAGATTTTGGTGCTAATACAAAGAAAATCATGGTCTCAAAACCAATTTAATTTTTCCGTAACCGTCGCCTTGCTTGGCGGAGGTATGCGCTCCCAGAGTGTTCTAGTTACAGTTGTATAGACATCGGAACATCGGTTAAATCTTCGGGTGATACAAAGCCAGAGGTAAGACTGCTGCAAATTGATTCTCGCTTTCTTTCAAAATTTAAATATTGTTGGTTGTTGGATACAGATCGAGCCCCAAAGAAGCAGCTTTTGCCAGAAATTATTATCTCTCGCTTCTCACGCCCTGCAACTATTCGGTCCTGACCTATTTGTTATAGGCTTCATCGTCAGCGGCTCTGCAGCAATAGACCGACTGGAACTGAAACTTGCCAGAGCTGGGGCCGAGTTTACCAAAATGAGTTAACCTAACCTAACTTAACCTAACCTAACCTGTTCCCCATGACCGGACGGCAAAATGGCCGTGTTTAGTCGGGGCCGGAGTTCCTATCAGTATTAACTACTGACTGAAGTTTCGACGGGGCCGGGGTCGGGGCCGGGGTCGGGGCCGGGGTCGGGGCCGGGGTCGGAGCCGGAGTCGAGGTCGGTGTCACTAAAACTGACTTAGCCGAGGTTAGGGCTAATTCAGTGGGCCGAGGCTGGAATAGTAAAATGACCGGATTTGGCCAGGCGGGGTAGCTGTCCTTTACGTTATTGCAATAATGATATATGGGTTTGCTCATGAGGATCTCACAACATCAAGGAATTTCTTATCGTTCAGGACAAAGAAACTTGCACGTAAAGAGTAAAATCTCTGATAATTTTCTTGATACGGTACATGTCTTCTCTCCCCTTTAGGTGATTTTTGCATTCATTCACACAGCTCTCATGCTACTTGAGGTTATTAGAGTCAGTGTGAATTTTCAGTGATCATTTCAGTGCCAGTTGCAATCGCTGATTTTCTTTACATTTTAAAGTCTTTTTTAAGGGGGAAGAAGGGTAGGCCGTAAGAAATAATCCGCCTTGTAAACAGCTGTAGGGCTTTAGGCTGCAATTTTTCTCAGAAAGGGCGTGGATGGCGGGGGGGGGGTCGCATGAAATAAGAGAAGGCCACAAATATGTCGAGCCCAGCTCTAGTAGACATTAATGAATAATAAGTGCAGCTCAGATGGACAGTTGGCAATAAGTGCTTAGAATTCAACTTTACTATATATACCGGGTGTTTTCTTAGGCGGACAAATTTCAACCATAGTTAGAAAAACTCAAAATAAATAAATTTTTACAAATGATAAAATGCCCAAAACTCCTATAGTTTTCGAGTTATAATGACTCAAAGAAATTTAAAGCTTTAATTATTTTACTACGTGCGTGCCAATGTTAGCGCTAAATTTGATCGTTCAGCACGTTTTCCGACCACATTCCTGCCCACGCGTTTGCACTGCATCGATGTTGATGATTATTTGGGCGAATGACATGAGGATTTCTAGGCTTGAGCCCAATGATGAGTATTGTGAATGTTAAAAACCCCTTAGCGAGTAAAATACGCTTCATCTGTGGAAAAGAATCAGCTTGGAGAAGTTCGGATCCCTTGTTCTCTGTTATAAGAGCCACACTGAAAATTGTACACAAGGTTCAAAATCTGGTGGCAGCAGCCTTTGCATTTTTTTTTTAAACGACACGGATGTAAACTCTGACGACGTAGTCTCCTCCATACAGTAGTGTGATTACGTTAAATGCTAAGTTTGAAACTGCAGATGTTCTTTCTAACTGTGAAATATTTGCAGTTTTTATTGTAAAAATAATGTAAACTGCTTTGGTGAGGTCAGAAACGTGCTGAACTACCAAAACTAGTGCTAACATTGGCGCGCACGCAGTAAATATTTAAAGCTTTAAATTTCTTTAAGTCATTATAACTCGAAAACCAAGGAGTTTTGGGCATTTTATCATACGTGAAAATCGATTTATTTTGAGTTTTCCCATATTTGGTTAAAATTTGTCCGCCTAAAAAAAAACCACTAGGAATATCGACCTATGTAGTGTTATACTTTTTGAAGCTTCCCCATCCGCATATTTCTAAACTAGAGCATTCTGGGAGCGCGTACTTTCACCAAGCAAGGCATTGTTATCGGAAAAAGCAAATTGGTGCTGAAAATGTAGGATTTCCTTTTTATTATCATCAAGAAATTTTGTCATTTGTGCTTTCTGAAGATATGTTCGAAACTTTTCACAGTCATATTCTGACAAAAACTAAAACAAACAGATAGTCAAACAAGCAAACAAAAGAACTGATCGTCACCAAAATTTAATTAATAATCTCTTTCAACAATTTTAACAATTCCTATAACTTTCATGAATATAAGTCGATAACTTTTTGAGTTATGTTCCGGCGAACATTAAGATAAATATTAGTCAAACACAAGAACAGACGAGCCAATTGTCACCAAAATTTAGTTGTTTGAGCCTGTTACCATTTCTAACAATTTTTGTAAATTTCATAAAGATTCTTTTATAAATTTTTGGACTATGTTGCTTACAATCATAAAATCAAACCTAGAGATAAATGCGTAAACGGACCAACAGATCATCACGTTTGCTGTTCGTAACATCTTAACAATTTGTGCAAATTTCATAAAGTACCCTCCATAACTTTTTAAGTTATGTTGCTAGAAAAAAGAGGAAGACAAGCGAACAAACATACTACTGGAGAGATTTTTACCAAGAGTTAATCATCGTTCCTCCCAAAAGGCCTAACAATCCTTGTAAATTTCGTAAAGATCCATCCATAACTTCATGAGTTATCTTGATGACAGACAGACACACAAACAGATAAACTCGGCAAAAAGATAAGTTCTTTGGAGGAGATAAAAAGCGTAGCTAGCGCAGCTATCTACATTTTCTGAACGGAATAGTATAGAATATCTATAGATATTTCTTATTTATTTTTTAATTAATTTTCTTGCTCCCTTCGTGAATACATGAGGTTGCATTAATTGTAGTGACTTTTCAACAGAAGAAATGAGGCTTCTCTAGCTCGAGTGATTTTCACCTGTTCTCATGTTAACTATTTTTTATTTTATTTTAACGTACATACGAACGTTGAATTGCCTTAGACGTGCTCCAGCGATGAACTAGACCGAATGGTTAGCCTGAACAGAACAAAAGCATGTTTGGTGCAGAGCTTTCTTCGGAGGTGCGGGCGTAAAATATTCGCCGTTACCGCGGGTGGGGATCACGAGCCCGGGAGTAGAGGGGGGCGCTGGTCACGACATCGTACGTCCGGGGGAAGAAGAGGGTGCGGAGACTGAGCCGAGGGAGTGGTACGAAGAAAACGAAAGAGGCGAAAGCGGCAATAGAAAGGAAGAGATAAAAAATCTGAAAACGAAATACAACTAAGGGTAATAAACTAATAACTGGGAGCAGAAAAGATGATTTGGGGGAAGAAGAAAGATGGGAATAATAAGATTGAGATAGTACTATGGGTAGTGTCGCCTGGCTTGCTCACCCAAAGCGATCTCCCCGAGGGGAGAAATAAATGTACTTTCTTTGCTTTAATGAAACAAGCTCTAATAATGACAGGGAACATATATACAGTATATTTCTCCTGGTGGGAGGGTATTCGTGTGTTAGTACTATAGCGGTGTATATTCGGTATACTAGTTTCGTTTTAGATAGCACTGGGCTTTGTAAATTGGGTTTCAAATTTATAGCTGTAATATCATTAAGCAACGAATGTCCATGCCGTTTTATGATAGAAGCTGTAATATTATCAATGTAAGAATAATCCCTGTCCGTCGAGAAATAAACTATTATTTATTTCCAGGAGCAACTAATAATACCGAGGATTGAATACTGTTCACCTCTTTGGATGCCAAGCAAACGGAAAGACTTAGAGCGCCTTGAGGCTCTCCAGCGATCGTTTACTGCCAAAATCCGGGGCATGCAAGATTTAAACTATCACGAAAGACTTGCTCAACTTCAAATGTACTCCATTCAAAGGAGATTTGAGCGCTTTACGATCATATATGTCTGGAAAATTCTAGAAGGCATTCCTGTCAACGTCAATGGACGAATCCAGGCCAGACACTCAGACCGTATTGGTCGCACTCGTGACATGCAAATTCCGATCAAAACTGGTGGTGACGCAATGGCCACTAAGTATTCTAATAGTTTCGCGGTTCGGGGGGCGATATTATTTAACAAAATGCCACGTCACATCCGAAATGTCACCAGTACAGAGACTGTGAAATTTAAAAACTTACTGGACGCATACTTACTGAAAGTGCCAGATAAACCTGTTCTAAGCGGCTACGTGAACTGCATTGATAACTCGCTATTAGCCATCCCGCTGGTCACGGACTGCAGCATCACCTCGGCGCAAGATGTGACGCGTGCAGAACGCCACCTGGACCTCGTCCGAAGTATCATCAAGATGATCAAGACAAGACGAAGAGATCCACATGCACTAGTTTGCGTTACGCAGATAAATCCTCGCTACCACCCGTTAGCCAGTGCGGCTGCACTCGATCAGATTGGCTGAGCTACATATAGTGTCATAGACGGAAATATCCACCCCCCTCAGCCGGTGGTTTGGCTAATGTCCCACTAGACTATGAACGACTGAAATGCCGACGCTGCACTGCAGAGGATCAAGACTTTTTCGTTGTTTTGGGAATCGCATACCTGACCTCGTGACAACGAACGAGACGGCACCCTTAACCATTCAACCACTAAGGATTTATGCCGAGCTTGTCGAGGAAAAACTGTGTATAAAAAATGAGAACTTGAATGTCTTTTGACGTGCGAGCTGAACGTCCGCTCATAAACTGAGCGTGAGATCTTATAGTGTGGCCCCGGTATGAAGAATAAAGATTATGACTTGATGGAAATAAACTGTGGCTCTTGGAAACTGTAATAGCAATAGACTGAACTAGGAAGGTGTGAAATGAAATTATTTGACAATTTTGAATTAAATAAACCATAATTATATGAATGCAGAAAAATTTGGTGTTACCGCGATGTTACAAGTAACATGTATATTTGCCTTAGCATTCAGCTTCTTCCAATTCCATAAAGACTGCATCGCACAACGAACAGAACAGAACAATGACCGAATGCATAAATTTTTCATAAGTGACGTCGCTGTTCTCATCAGACAATTACAAGCCAGCGTCTTTACAAACAAAATCAACAAAGCAATAATACTAACAACAACAACGCGTGAATATGCTTAACTAGAGTACTCTAAGAGCGCATACCTCCTCCAAGCAAGGCAATGTTCACAAAAAAATTCAAATTGGTCCTGACATTTAGTGTTTCTTCTTCATCACCGCCAAAATTTGGTCATTTGTGCCTCTTGACAACAATAAGAGCTTTTGTAATTTTCTTGAAGATCCATCCGTAACTCTTTGAGTCAGATACAAACAGGCCAACCGATCATCACCAAAATTTGGGTGTTAGTGCTTTTGAACATTTCTAACGATTCCTGCAAATTTCAAGAAGATTCATTGACAACTTTTAGTGTTATGGTTCTGACAAATGTAAAAACAAACATCGAGACAAACATACAAAAGGACCTTCAGATCAACTCAAAAATTCGGCCATTTGCTCCTAGTAATAGCTCAGACAATTCCTGTAAATATCATAAAAATCGAATGTCAACTTTTTGAGTTATTCTACCGAAAGATAAAAAAGGCTTACAAACAAACCAACGATTGAACAGATCATCACCAGAAGTTAATCATCTGTCCGTCCAGACCTACCTCACAATCCCTATTAATTTCGTATTGATCCGTCGATATGAATTGAGTTACTGTATCTTGGTGACAGACAGACAGACAAAGAGATAGACAAATAGAGAAGCCCGGCAAAAACATAACATCATTGGCCGAGGTAATTAGGCCCTTTTTAGAATCCCGTTCATTGCTAGCTTGGAAATTACATAAATTTTCTAAAGCATTTATTGCAAAGTCGGGTCGAAATTACGTACCGCTACACAAACCGCCAGCGGTAAAAAAGGTTTTATAATTGAGAATCACGTTGAACATGCAAAGCAAAACGGTCGAACTAAACTATTTTCCGGTTAGTGAACATAGTAACTGCATGTCTGGAATAGGAAATTAAATATTTCGATTCATCATACTGCATTTTCCAATTCGTCAATCAATCTGTTACCCAGCCGTGATATGAAGGCTGGCACGTACATAATGGCCAAGCATTAAGATGAATAATTTTACAAAATTATTGAACAGCAAAGCAATAGTATTTACTAGTATTTATTATTTTGGGCCTTCGCAATTTTAAATAAGCAACACTGAACTCTCCTTTAGTTACGAATACATTTTTTCCCTTCATCGAAGTTATTTATCACCGATCATGGCAGCCCTCCGTGGTGCAAACATGTCTCTCATGTACTGCCATTAGTTCCTTGATCGTTTTCTGGAGAAACTCGATAGCCTCCACAGGGAGTCCGATAATGCGAGCCAATTTTCTCTGTTGGGCGCTGTAACCTGAAGTAGTCCCCCAACCTCACGTTTTCTTTTTTTGAGATAGAGAGTACGTATTAGGGGAAACAATAATAAAATTTGCTCTCTGCTTGTACTGTTGGTATTTAATATTTAACAGTCTGGACTGCTCCAGTGGTGATACATGCATAATAAATACATTGAGCACCCCTTTTTTGCTGCATATAACTATCCTGATTACTCAGATTTAAATAAAATTGTTTGCAGTGCGCTCAGAAGGCGGCGGGGTCTTGAAAATTTAATAGCAATTTACTGAGGCTATGTTAAATTTACCAGTATTTACACAAATGTGGTCTGTTATTTGCTGTGCAGAATACTGTTGGACGATATGAAGTTAGGATAACAGCGATAAAAATGGCTTATCCGCCAATTAATTAGGACTAATGCGGTAATATAAGCATATTCATGGCTGAATTCAGTACATATTCGCAATGAATAACAATAAAATAGATTGCTCAGCCCTGACACTTTTCTTCAGGCAGTAGCAAAAACGTACAACTTAAAAAATAACACGCGCCGTGTACCACTGATCTTGCGTTATGAAAACACTTTGTCGTAAAAATATGAGCCGCCAAGACTCCAAGTCAAGTGTCACTGTGTCAGATGCAGTGCCAGTGCGTCCCCGGTATCGGATTCGGTTGCAATTCCCGCATTAAGTTTTGATTAATGGGTGAATGTTGTGTTAATTTCGATACGTTACAGTAATTTTGTGATGCTATGTTTAAGTATCAACGTTAATGGGGAATATAGTTACCGATATCATATTCAGGTCGAGAATATAACATCGTGAACGCGTAGGCCAAGACCTTGGCACCTTGCAAGTTCACTGTTCACAGTTCGTTAAAACACGTGGTCGCAGCACCAACTTGGGCAGGCAAGTAATGGTAAAACTTGTAGAATTTCTTATTGTGCTAGTGATGTTTTCACGTAAGTAATATATTGGTTTTAATTGCATCTAGGTTATATTTAAAGATTATTCTACCAATACATTCATTTTTTAATAACTGCTTAGGCTATGCACTTTTGGTAAATGAGAATACGTGGGTCGAATTAGCGCATCCTTTATTTCAATACAGCCTACAGCTATCTGTATGTGTATTGTATACGCATGCATCTGCGTTATCAATATCAGTGAGCTATTATAATGGAAATTACCGACGGCAGTGGGGGAGTAATCATAAGCTGCTCGAATATTGCAATAGATAAGGTTAGATTCGATCCAGGGCAGGACTCCCTCAAAACATATAAAAAAGAGGTCCATTCCCAGAGAGGTGTCAGAGCCCAAGTTGAGGTTTATTCCGAGCATTCGTTGTAATAATAACTAGCTGTGCTCGTGTTACGGCGTTATTAGGTATGTGATAATAGGCGCGGGTATATATAGGTATTTTTGTAGAGAGTGATTATATATATTTCAATTTTTGTAGAGAGTGAATATATATATCTCAAATGGAACTTTAGTTTTAACGTGAAAAAAAAAAAATGAAAAGAAAGTATTATTGCCTCTTAAAAATGATAGGGAGTAAGAGTTGGGGTAGACTAAGCTGTGTTTAGCCGGTACGCAAAATTATAATAACCCGGGTAACGCGACGCGGGTAAACTCACAGACCTCAGCAGTTCTTGACTCTTAATTAAGCATGACGCTGGCGGCCAAAAGTCGGCAGCGGAAAAATGGGATTTTCTCAAGAGCTATTCTTTTCTTTTCCCCCTATCTAATACTGAAGAAAAAAATTCCAAGGTACCCAACATTTTTCTTGTGGAGAAGGTATTTTGGATACGGCGGGAACGCACTTGGGCGCTTGCCTGCATGACCGTGTCTGGACATGTTCATAATAGCTCTTAAGAAAATCCTATTTTTCCCATTTTGGCCGCCAGCGTCAGAGGCCACTTGGACCTAAGAGTCAAGTACTGTTGTGGTCTATAATTAACTGCATAACAATGTTTGTAACCTGCTTGGTCTACGGGGAGATGCTGGCCACATTTTTCCATGGATTAAGCAGAGGCATTCTTGTGAATTATCGTCAAGATATATGTTTGTCATTGCATATTGCACGGTATATAGGTCATCATCTGTACAACGCTATATTATTTATATTATTATATATAATTTTGAACATGCCGTGTGATTTGAATATCATCTACTGAAGTTTAGTGTGCGTGTCTTCCTTGTGAATTATGGTCAAAATAAATGTTTGCCATTGCATATTGCCCGGTATAATTGTCGTCATCTGAACAATGCTATATTATCCTCTATAATTCCAGTCAAGCCGTGTGACTTGAATTTCATTTACCGAAGTTTAGTTTGCGTGACTTCTTTGTGGACTATCTTCAAATTAGTGTTGGCCATCGTTTAATGCACGGAAAAATACGTCTCCAAGTGGGCACCCGTACGATCAAACGTAATTTCATCTCGTCTAACTTCGATCAAGACGTGCGTGAAATGTGTTATTAACCAGAACCTCCCAAAGCCACCATGGTGTAAAATTATGAATATTACATCATCATCATCGGTTGAGGCACTGTTTTCCATTTTCTCACGGTACAAATAATGGCGATGACCAATCCCTATGAACAGATTTTACTTGTTGATAACATTATTTCGCGAGAATATTTTATTTTGGTGCGTAGATTATGCTCTATTGGAATTTCATTATGACGCCATACCCGCTGTCTGTATTGGGTCAAGCGAATATAAATATGTGCTATAGGTAATCTCGCTGAGATTCATTCGCGTGTTCCATCGATTTTCTCCTTGCTTCATTTTATATACTGTGATGTTTGTTACAATAAATTGTTGATTGCTTATCGTGTGTTTCATTAACTTTCCACAAGAGCAGAATCTCGTATCGACATAGGTTAAGAGATTTGATTGATCGGGGATTTATATTAAATTTTATTCATTCGTCAATCTACAGAGTTGTAATTGCAATATTAATTGTTTTTCATGATTGCATTGTTTATTGTTTTCATTATTTGATTATCATTTATGATCTTGTGCGGGGTGGCTCGCCTCCCAAAAATTATGGCGTCAGTGTATATCCTTTTATTTCATCTGATATTTATATGTATATATATATTCACTCTCCAATTAATTAAATATAAACATATATACATATCCGTGCTTAGTATCACATAATCACGCCGTAACACCCTTCAAACATTCTTGGTCTGGCGCGGCTTTTCAGGTTGGGCCCCTAAAAATTCCACGGTAATAAACAAATACCAAGTCTTATGGTATACGAAACTCCCCCCACTCGTTGGATCATCATCATCAGAGCCTGGCATCTCCGATTGAGGTAAGTACTATGTTACGATGGCAAACCGATGGTAAGATGGCCATCGCCATCGTACCTACTTACAATGGGGATGATATGTTATCTATGCACGAAACGGGAAATTGCAGGTATAATAAATTGTATGCACGTTTTGTATTGTTGACCATAAAGTAAATGCCTGTAGATTCATGAAAACATATTTCTAAATAAATGAGCAGAAATTTGAGATGGGCCGAAATCACCTACGAGATGGCCATACTGGCAATAGCTCATAGAGTGCCGGGGCGTAAGTTCCGGTGTCTCTTTTGAATGGGCCTATTGGTTCGTCTACTGCCGCCTATATAATCTAATCTAATCAATGGAGAATGCAATACCATCGCTCCATCGCCATCGGAACGAAAAATCGCCAATTTTCATCGGCGATGACCTACGATGAAATAATCATCGGCGATGGCCATCGTAGGTCGTCACAATCGGCTATGGACCATCGCATTAACACATTTTAAAAATTCAAAGATCTCAAACCACAGGTATCGAATAAAAGCAGCATCTCATATAACTTCGGCCTGTGTGCGATTTTCACGCCAGATAATACTATTCCTACCTGATGAAGGTGCGAAATGTAAAGCCCAGGTTATTAAGGTTAACTAAAGCCTGCTTTACAGAGCTTAATTATTATTTGCCTAGTAGCTAATATGCTCCAAATCTAATGACCTTTCAAAACCTTAATAGTAATTGACATTATTAGGTCTGGGGAATGTATTAAAATGAACGGTCGTTTTTCGAAGAGGTCAGTAATGACATTTAGTATGTTTGTTGACATATTTAGGTAACATAAGGCATTGTAAGACGTTTTTCATGAATAACGTATTCGCTGCAAACGCTTGGTTTTCGAGACATTTGACTTTGAAGTTCTCATTGTTTTCGTATGAGAGAAAATAAGATTCACCATTACAACTAGCACGATACCGCTTCACACTGTTTTTATACTGTATATGTAGATTTCTCGTAAGATATTAGCTGAACCAGTCCTTGCTAGCCTAACCTTTATGAGTAAGAGCGACGTTGTTGCCGAAAAACTATTATGAGGCTACGTCTTGATGCCTCGCTACAGCTTAACGGCGCATCTTAAATGCCTTCACAAGAAACAATGGGAACTTTGAAATCAAATATCTCTAAATATAAGCATTTGCGATGAAACGCTGTTCTTGAAAAGTTTTAGAATGCCGTAATTCTATTTAAATATGCTAACAAAAACTATTACGTATAAAACCGCCAATACGGGTAAAATTATTGTACAACGCAAGAAACAAACACCGCCACTGCCTGCAGTACAACACTGCATAATACGCGTTCCAATAATGTGGGCCAGCTGGTCGTGTTCCAAAAGCGTTTGATAAAAGAACTTCAAAGTTTCCGATAAAAATGTTATTCGTGAAAAACTTCTAACAATGCGTTATTCTTCGTTCATATTTCATTAATATAAGCTCGCGATTACACAATTAACTCGCGATTGCACAATTAGTTAAAGACTTAATAGGACGTGTTCGAACACGCGTACGATCGTCGCGCCTCTGTTGATCAACAGAATTAGATGTCAGCATGGCTGTAATGGCAAGCGTGACAGAGAAACGATGGAAACTTTATAGTCAAATATCTTGAAAACTAAGCACTTGCGGGGAAAACATTATTTATGAAACACGTCTTAAAATGCTTTATTTGCCCTAAATATGTCAACAAAAATACTAAATGTCATTACTGACCTCTTCAAAATTTCACCAAATTAACTTTGTAACCCACTCTTTGTTTTAATGTGACTAAAAACAAATGTTTAAAACTCGTAAGGTTGTTTTTCTGTAGCTTTAGCCTTATTTAATTCCTTCATCGGCATCGGAAGTACAATCGATGACGATGGCCATCGTACGCCATCGCCGATGGGATGTTGAGCCATTTCATCGGGCCAGTTTTCCCTCATAACACCATCACCGAAGGAGAAAATGGCCATCGCCGATTGTTTGATACAAGTTCTATCGGACTATCGTTTTCGCCGATGAATTTTTGTGATGTTCCATCGTAACATCGTAGTTTTTCCGAAGGCAATGATTTACAGTACACACCATCGCCATCGTATAATCGGCCATGGCCATCGTGCCAGGCTCTGATCATCATCATCGTCACCATCTTCTTTCCTTTCGCAGAAGTCAGGTGTTCCTTAGCTGGTCATAGACCGCGCGCTATTTGTCCCTGTTCACTCTTGTCCGTACAAGTCATCATCACCAGCTTTTTTGTTTCGAAATGTATATTCAGCACTTTGGCTGCGTACAAGGAAATATTTATTTACAGTGCCTAGTCATAAGTATTTGCACAACTCTATTTTATACGTATTTTTAAAAATTCAGGGTCTGGTTTAGGATAATTAATACAGGAAGTTTATATAACATATATATGTATAATAGAATATTTAAACAGAACAGTCAAAGGTGCACTTATAACAAGAAAATTTAACCCAAGCAAAAGTATTGAGGGACAAAAGTATTTGACCAATAAAAATTATGACATTAGTACTTGGTGACGTGACCTTTATTGGCAATAACAGCATGGAGACGAATGTTATAGCTGGAAATTAACTTTTCACAGTCACTTGATGGTATTTTTTTCCATTCTTCCATGCAGATAACCATTTATTCAGTAAAGTTTTTGGGACACCGTTTGTGGACACCAGATTTAAAAAGACGCCACATATTTTCTACTGGATTAAGGTCCGGTGATTGGCTAAGCCATGCAAGAACATTTATTTTCTTCTTTTGAAACCATTCTTTCGTTAAATTCGCCGTATGCTTGGGGTCGTTGTCTTGTTGGAAGGTCCACCTCCGCCGTCCGTAGAATTTTTTGGCACTTGGAAGCATCTTCTTCTCTAATATCTCCCTGTACGTGAAGCTGTTCATCTTGCCATCAATGATATGAATATCCCCAACACCATGGGCAGTAAAGAAACGCCACACCATGATGCTGCCCCCTCCATGCTTCACGGTGGGGATGGTGTTGTTGGGGTCATAGGCAGTACCACGTTTCCTCCATACATGCCGAGCTTCGTTTCGGCCAATAAGTTCTATTTTAGTTTCGTCAGACCATATAACCCCTTCCCAAAACTCATTTCCTTTGTCCAGGTGGTCTTTGGCAAATGTAAAGCGCCTCTTGACATGTTTTGCTGCAAGAAAAGGAGTTGCGAGGAGTGTAAGAATAAATGCCAGTACGGTTCAATTCCCTAACAATAGTTTTCTTGCTGACATGCAGTCCCTGAGACGCCAGTTCACTCTGAAGGTCAGCACGAGTTGTCATGGGGTCATTAGTCGCCTTACATAGCATGTAGCGCCGAGGACGACCCATGATCGTACGCGGGGCTCCAGCTCTTGGTAGGTTGGAGACCGCCCCAGTCACTTCATGCTTGCGGACTATTGCTCCAACCGTTGAAAAAGGAACATTGACAAGTTCTGTTATGACTCTATAAGTTAATCCCTCACTACGAAGTTGAATTATCCGTTTACGAGTAGCTTCAGGGATTTCTTTAACATTGGGCACTGTAGCGAGAGTGTGCGCGACTTCAACGAGGTCTAGAGAGGTAATGATTGCGCCGGCTGTGGTTTGTTTACATTGCATTTGTTTCGAGACGTTTCGTGAACGTTCTAGAATAATTTTCAAACTAATGTATTCAAATTAATTATACTATCAAATATCCAAGATTTAACATCATATTTATTTTGGTCAAATACTTTTGTCTGTCATTACTTTTACTTGTGTTATTTTTTTTGTTATAAGTGCACATTTGACTGTTCTGTTTAAATATTCTATTATATATATGTTATATAAACATCCTGTATTAATTATCCTAAAGCAGACCTTGAATTTCTAAAAATACATAAAAAATAGAGTTGTGCAAATACTTATGTCTAGGCACTGTATATTCGAAGTAATCGAAAAGTATTTCCCGTGTCACCTTTAAATTTAACGTGCACGTTCATGCAACCGAGCTCAGATTAATTTTCTGTATTATGGATGC
This sequence comes from Parhyale hawaiensis, assembly GCA_001587735.2. Lineage (NCBI taxonomy): Eukaryota > Metazoa > Arthropoda > Malacostraca > Amphipoda > Hyalidae > Parhyale > Parhyale hawaiensis. The sequence continues at coordinate 10,573,565 of LQNS02278161.1, forward strand.
AACCGAATTTCCTTCTATCTGTTACTGATGAAGAGCGTGATACAAAAGATACCTAGGTACGGAGGTAGGTGCGTAGGTACTAGAGTTTGAAAAACCGTGAAAAAATTCACGGTTTACTACCTTACTTCATCTGAAGTTTTTAGAAAATTTTTTGGTACCGGTATGTTTTTTATTGGATTTTAATGTAATTAGTTGCACAACTAATTTTATCGTGTTTATTAGTGCAAATCGGTAATTTCCCTCCCAGTAGGTAGTTGTCTTCATGGGGGCAGTTAACTTCCCAAGGGTAGTACTCCTCCTGGTGCTAGTTGTTCTCCCAGTGGGAAGTTGTCCTTCCAGAGAGTAGTTAACTTCCTATGGGGTAGTCATCATTCTACGGAGGTAGCTGCCCTCTACGGGACCCGTGGATATTCTACGGTTGGTAAATGATTTCATTTACCATAGTTTAACCTGAGGTAATGTTTCTAACTTACCCCAGCCCGTCTGAGCTTACGTCCGCCGCTTACTCCTGTCTTTCGTTACGCAGTCCGTCTAACTTACATCTCGCCTAACCTTTCCTAGTCTTTTTATATTCCACCACTAAATCACGAATTTATTCTGTCTGCAAAGTGTCTTAGAAATATGACGGTACTTCTTGCATTGTTCTCCTGTGTATTTGCTCACCTTTTCTAAGCTGCTTCCCACTGCTTTAAGGTAGTTTAGCTTTTCATAATCTTATGCATTTCAAGTTTTTGTCGCCGTATTCGATATTTTTTCACTATTTCGGGACCCGTGGATACTGATCAATAGCCCATAATTTTTCTGCTTTGTTTGATGCGATACGTACATAATAAAAGAAAGCAGATTCGGACAGTTTCTCCCGGGCAGCGCTCATTTGGCTTGTTTCGGAGCTGTGATTAATTTTACAACACTGCATTAAAATCTTCTGATTTGATCAATATTCTTAGAAAGATGAGGTGGCCAGAAGTGAACAGTAAACTCTCGTTATAGAGAAGCTCTGCAGCAGATCAGTCTAGTAATGACCGCCTGCTCACTGCGATGGCATCTGTTGAGTGTTCGCATCCAAAGACGGTGTTTGCCTTGTCGATATTTTAAATGCGCACCTTAGAGAGTGTTTAGGTTCACTCTCTCGTACTTATGACCGCGGTGAGATTGTTTCATACGTTTACAGCTTGTTTAACTGTACGCACTTTGTGCAAAGGTCCTCGCATATTGATCGCGTCCGCTTGGCTACAGCTTTAATACCTTAATTTAAATTAATCTAACCTAACCCAAGCAAATTCATTAGCTAACGTGAAAGTAAAATTCGCACAATAGCTTCTAGGCGAACAAAGTTCTGTTTGAGAACTTAATACATCACCCATTAATGAAACACTTGAAAATCTATCCTCAGAGTTTTGGAAAAAGAAATTTTTTCAATTGTAAAAATTGCTTTGTATTACAAATAGGCGTTTGCGATCAACGCGTTCAGCATAGTTTTAGGTGCGCTAAAGAATTTCTGAAACGTTTGTTATACAAATTAGCATAGAAAGTATCAAAGGTGGTCGCACTTGCGCTGGTTTTGAAAACATAAATTTCCATGAAAACGTAAATGAAATAATCATATCGTCATCCATAGAGTTTCCGTGCAAATGGTGCGTAAAGGAGCTAGAGGGGCTGCAACTGTATGCGTCCATCACGTGCATTTTATTTGTTTACTTTTCGCTTCAGTATGGAAGCCAAAAAGTGTTGTTCGATTTTGGTAAAAAAAAATATTGCGGAGATTTCAAGGAATGAATGCCAACATCGCTTAAATGCATCCCAATGAAAGGATTTGTGGGCATCCTGTTACGCTGTATGGACGTATAACAAGGCTAGAAATAGCAGGAGAAGCTACTGCAAGTCAGACCAACATTTTCTGGCAATGTCAAGAAGTAAGTGAATATATTGCGTGCAGGAGAGTAGTCGTGAATTTAGATACGTTAATGATATTTTGGTAATACGTCGCATTTAACCTTTCACTCGATGATGTCCTGCATATGGAAGACATGTATTAAATTGTGTTGTTCCTATCGTAAAGGTGATAATAGGTAATGCAATAAAGAGGTAAAACTTTCTTAATGCACTTCACAGCACCCCTGAAGCCCCGTCCAGACTCCCACCAAAATCTGTCCACACCATGGCGATTTCGCTGATCGTTGCGAATTTTCATCGTCAAATCGCAGCTTTGAGCGTTTTCGTGACCGTCCAACTTTCTGGGTATTTTTGAGCGATTTAGGCTGCGAACAAAGCAGGCTCATCCTGAAGTACTTTGTTCCTCTCGCGCAATACGAATAAATTGAGCGTTACATGAGGTTTTCCTGCTTCCTTATAGATATTTTAAAGGCCGTAAGTTTTTCTGAGTTCTAATTCACCGCAAATTTGATGAGAAATATGAAACTTCACTGCAGCAGTGACACTTTGTGTCGAAAACTGAGTTGACGGTAAACATTTTAATGATTTTATCGACGTTTTGTGGTTACGCAGTTGTGTTTAAGACCCAAAATTGAATGTCCGAATACTTTGCACTACGAATGGGGAACTTGAATTGTCGAGGAATCCCACACAAAAATTTATTCACTTGACAACCTCCAAAAAAAAATCCCGAGTGATAAAGAAAAGTGGGTAATTGTCAACCCAAGCTCAGTTGGCAGATGCGTACTGCTGGAGAATGTATAAAAGTAGTATCTGCATTTAGAATCAGTGCATATTCATAGTTCTGTTGATACTAGAAGTAAAATTAGTCATTAATAGTGACAAAAATTGCTTTTTCTTTGGATCAAGGTGCGTGGGCAACTGAGTTCTGCTGAACATTTACGCTTAATAAATTGCCAAGCGTCGCTGACCGATACAGTGTGGACGTGGCTGCGAGACATTCACAGCTTTCTGCGAAATCGTTCAAGCGTTTTTCGCACTTATGAACAGTAGTCTGGACGGGGCTTTAGTGTCTGCTACTCTAGCAGCTGCATTGTATGCTTCGGGTATCCCACTTATAAGTATTGCAATCGTAATCAAATATATATATATATATATACGGTGTATATGTACAATCCATCTAATAGAACGCAGGTTTGTTGATTGATTGTCTCTCCAACCCGATGTGAAGGATTAGATAGAAGAAACTTCATCTACTGAAGGGCGAAGGGTCATTATCTTGCCAAATTTTTGCAATCGAAGGACTGAAGACGACCAAAGTACCAGCACGTAGTAGCTTTAATACTAATTGGGATTGTGCTACTTTGAACTGCAAATTTTTTTCTGGGAACAAGATGGGGAAATTGAGTAGATCAACAAAAGGGTAAAGATAAATATTCCTACTAACAGCGCACAAAAAACAGAGAAGGAAATAAATGGGCGTCGTTGAAGTTTTTTAAAAGATAATTTATTTCTTAGTTCCAAAGATCCACATTCCCTGACACAGAGGGGCGAACAGTTATATAATTGCATGGTTCTTTCGAATATACAGAAAATGTTTTGCTGCGCTGGTTAAATTGTAGAAGAACAGGTCTTAACAAAAAGTCTAAGTCCTGTTTAGCTACAATGGAGATATTGTATGATTTTGTTGACTTATTTAGGTAATATAAGGCATTTTAAGACTTTTTTAACGATTGACGTTTCCGTCGCAAATAGCTTAGTTTTTGAGATATTTCACTTTAAAGTACCTATTGTTTTCCTTCGGGAGAAAAGCGCCACACTCGCACAGTGTAATGGTAAACCTTGTTTTATAGTTTTTTTGGGTTCGGTAAGGTAAGGTTAGGTCAGGTTAGATAAGGTTAGGTTAGGTAGGGTTAGGTAAGGTTATGTTAGATTGGCTTCCTATGGGGTCGACGGTCATTTTATTCCATACAAAAACAATGGGAACTTCAAAGTCATATATCTCGAAAACTAAGCATCTGCGACGAAAACGTCATTCATAAAAAAAGTCTTAAAATACCTCATGTCACCTAAATAAGTCAACTATTTCACAAATATCTCCGATGTAGCTAAACCGGACCTTAAAAAAAAAAATTTTCGAGGTTGGTTAAACCCTGGAAAAAGAAACTGACGTGAAGCTAAAATTTACAGTTCTGTTGGGCAATTCCACGAAGTTTAATCTTCTGCTGAGTATGTATATTGTTCTAATTTTTCTATTTTTTTCTGATGTATGATGTTCGGCTCGGCCTGGTGTCGTGCTGCAAAATTGACAGATGGTCAATACAATGAAAAGTGGGTGGTAATGTCCCACCGACGTAATGATGACCAAATGTCACATGAAGTTAAGGATCACTTCGACACAAATCATTACGACATGCTCAAAAAAGTGAGCATGTCATAATGATTTGGACAATCGTGCGCTCAACTTAGTGAGCCCATGCGTAGCTCATACGTCATCCCGATATATATATGTAGTATATCAATATATATATATAGTGTATGTATAGTAATAGAGGATTTCATCGAAGCGTTACCATGAACGACGTGCTAGCTGAAAGTCCGCTGATCAAGTTGAGTAGTATGGCCCTGGCGTAAACAATAAATGTAGTAAAGCATAACAACAAAGAAATAGTGAGGGTGTTCTGTGTTTACTGCTCGAGAATGTAAGTCTAATCTGGCGTTAGCTTCGCAAAATTGCTGAAAAACAATACAGTGAGATTGTCTAAATAACCAGAGCGCTCTGAGAGAATAAACCTCCGCCAAGTAAGGCAACGGTAACGAAAAATTCAAATTCGCTCTGAAACCATGATTTCTTTTCTGTCAACTCTAAAATCTAATCATTTGTGCCTTTTAACAGTATTAACAGCTTCTTCAATTTTTTTGAAGCTCCTTTCATAACTTTTTGAGTTATGCTGCTAACACACATTATGACAAACATGAGTCAAACATACAAACGAACCAACCGATCTGCACCAAAATTTAGACATTTATATCTTTTAATACTATTAACAACTCCTGTAAATTTCATAAAGATCCATTCAAAACTTTTTGAGTTATTGCGTAACAAACATTATGACAAACACAACTGAAGCATAGAAACGAAGCAACCGATCTTCACCAATATTTAATGATTCTCATGTCTTTTAACATTACTAACAATTTCTGTAAGTTTCATAAAGATACACTGAAAATTTTTTGAGTTATTGCACTAACAAACATAAAATCAAACACAGCAACAAACATACGAACGAACAAACAAATCCTCACAAAAATTTGGTAATTTACTCTTTGCGATATACTGTACTTAACAACTCATGTAAATTTCATAAAAGTCCTTCCATAACTTTTTGAGTTAGCGCACTGAGACAGACAAACAAACAAACAAACGGATGGACGGATCTTCACTAAAAGTTAATTATCTGTTCCTCCTTACATACCTACCAATCCCTGTAAATTTCGTCAAAATCCGTCCTTAAGTTTTTGAGTTATCTTGGTGACAGACAGAAGACAGACAAACAAACCCTACGAAAACATAACATCATTGGCGGAGGTAATTACGGAAGGCGAGTAAATAAGAAGGGAAGGGATATACGAAGAAAAGGGACTGAAACGGCTTGCGTGATCGAATAAGAGAAAAAGATGCAGAAAAAGAGCGTAGAATGAGCAATAGAGAGCATGGCCCGAAGAAAAGGCAAAAATAATGAAAAAAGAGTTAAAGAGGAAGGAGTGAGAGAAAGAGAAACTGAAAAAACAAGAGAGGAAAAGAGCGTGCGAGAACAAAAGACAGAAGAAGAGAGGAGTTAGAGAGCACACTAAGAAACATAACAGAAAATAGAGGGGAAAGAGAGACAGAGCAAAGCGAGAAAACAGAAAGAGAGGGAAAAGAATGAATAAACAATGGATGCAAAAAGAGAGAAACAGCGTGCAAGAACAGTAGATAGAAAGAGAGAGAGAGAGAGACACAAGAGCGAGAGAGAGGGATAAAAGAAAGAGGGGTGTGAGATCCCTGAGGGTTCAGTAACGCAGTGGCTGCTGTAGTGTGAGGGGGTGCACCGCTCTGGTTGCGACTCGTTCGTGGCCTTGTGATGGATTTCGCAGTGTTGTCTCTTGTCTTAAGTTTCACTCTCAGTTGAGTGGCTTCGTGGAAATAAATCTTGTCCTTCTATTTCCCGCCGGACTTGGTGTAAGCTAGTGTGGATCGCCATCTTTGCAGCTGATGATTGCGCTGAACCCTTTAGGGAAGACGACACTGCCCATGCAATGAGTTTATTTTCATATGCTGTTGGAAAATTCAGTGTGTCGGAAAATGCACTTTGTTATATTCCGCGTGTATTTATATGCTGATTTGTTTCAGTACCGAGCACATGCAGTAGGTAAATATGTGTGAAAGTTATGAACAATGTTCATTGTGTGTGACCGGACAATTTACTCTAGGACAATTCGCTGTAGAACATTTTACCGTAAAATACAGAGAAAGCAATTAATCTTGCCGCTAATATAAAATACCTATTATATCTGTGTGGATATCCGTCCTTTTATTAAATGTTTAACAGCATTGCATGTAATACTATTAAGCTAATCAGATGTAATAGTATTATAGTATGAAAACCTCGCCTCGGGGAGACAAAAATGTACTTAAACGGTACTCTTCTTAAGGTACTTTATATCAACACGTTTCGCTCCTGAAATTTATATAAAGTACATTCGAATTAAATGAAATTTGATTGGGTTGCGTTAGCTTAGTCTGTGTAGAACAAGTTCAGGTTAGTGTGTATGTGTGTGGGGTTAGGTTTGACTTGGCCACTAGTTCAAATAATGTTTGGTATGATAGGTAAAGCAGGTGAGGTTAGGGTAGGTTGTATTTTCTTTGGCCAATTTTGTTTCGTTTTAGTGGGGTTAAATTTGGTGATGTCACTTACACCGTTTAAATGTCATTTATTGTGGCGACCTTTCCTTGCAGCGGATAATTTGCACTGCGAATAACCATGTGGCAAATTGTTCTATTATTATAGTTAACACTCCACGCTACCGCTGCAACCCAATGAATCATTAATTAGGCAACTTCGAGACGTCCAAAGCGCTGCTTTGAAGATTCCCTCAGAAAACCATTCACGACTCACTTCAATGCCTGCTCTCTCACTGTGACCCTCGTTATCAAGGATCCCTTTTACTTTCTTGTAAAGGATCAAATTCATAATTGTAAAAATGTTCTTAGAATAGTACACTGTGATTTCCTAAACGTGTTGTTAGTTGCATTAGCTCATTTCCATTGCTGACGTAAACGTGTTGTTAGTTGCATTAGCTCATTTCCATTACTGACGTAAGCGTGTTGTTAGTTGCATTAGCTCATTTCCATTGCTAACGTAAGCGTGTTGTTAGTTACATTAGCTCATTTCCATTACTGACGTAAACGTGTTGTTAGTTGCATTAGCTCATTTCCATTACTGACGTAAGCGTGTTGTTAGTTGCAGTAGCTCATTTCCATTACTGACGTAAGCGTGTTGTTAGTTACATTAGCTCATTTCCATTGCTGACGTAAAAATGATAAATTTTGAGTTCGTTCGACCTACGGCATCGCCGCTGTGTGATAGTGAACTTAATTTTAATGTTCAGCGTTATTAATATGATTTGCCTCCATACGCGCTAATTTTTCGAACGCATGACCCTCATAGTTCTTGACATTCTGCGTAACAACATTCAAGTACAGAGAGCTGTATAACTTGCCAACGTTGCTAGAAGCGACCATGCTTATCACAAATATAATATACTGTTTAAGTTTCTAGATAGAGAAATATGGTCAGTAACGGAGGGCCTGATGTCTACGGACGATGAGTAGTACGGCATATTTATAAGACTAGTCGCAATTTTCGAGTAATTTTTAGATGCGTAAATATAGAGTACCTTATTTTGCCTTATCTTTGAAGTTCTTATAGGACGAGGTCCAAGTGGCATTCCCACCTGTTCCTACAATATTTAAACAGTAAATATCCCAACGCCCAACATAAAGTTTACTGTTGAAAACCAGTCTAATAATTCCATAGCATTTTTAGACATCCTAGGCACAAATGAGGACTCAACACTACGCACTAGAATCTACAGGAAACCAACCTTTACCGGTCTCGGAACTAGCTTCTTCAGCCACTGCCATGGCCAATTTAAAATATATGCAATCAAAACTATACTGTTCAGGGCATACCACTTATCTTCGTATGTGGGCAGCACTGGACAGCATTACGAAGCCCGCATTGACCACAATTAGGTATATCCAGTAGAACAGGTTTACCCTTAGCAAAACCTTCACATTCAGCTCCCCGTCTTCATGTAGAACAAAACGACCATCCCAGCAGGAAAGACTTCTCCATTATCGATTATCCAACTCAATAGAACTTAAAACTTTAGAATCTCTGTACATTCATAAAACTAATCCCAGCCTCAATATAGTAACTTCAGCCGTTCCCCTCACTACAATTCACAGCTGACGTTCTTTTCCCTGACTGTACACTCCTTCCGCCAGCGGCGGGAGGACTGGAGCAGTTCCCCTCACTGCAATTCACAACAGACGTTTTTCCCCAACTGTACACGGCTTCCGCCAACGACGTTCCCTTACTGCCCGACTGTACCAGCACTGATATCAGGACCCCCCGAGCTTATTCCAGTCATTCAACTTTTACACTTCCCCGCGAGAACACCTCCAGCTATAGGCTATCATAATAAATTTCTAGTTTTAGGCGTTCAAATCCTTATTTTTAGTTCTGAAGATGGGAACTTATTCCCGAAACGTAAACGTTTTTAATGTCGATACTTTTGTTGATATAATTATTTATCCTTAGTTTGATATTTAATGTGTCCAACGTGTTAGTAGTGATAACACGGATATAACGATGATTATAATTATGGTGCTTGTACAGTACGGTATGTGGCATAGCTGAGTTTCAGGTGAGTCGTAACCTAATACCTAATTTCAACTACTGATAACATTCCTCTCAAGACCAACTCTGTATACCACCACGTATTATAATAACGAGAAGCAAGTCTAACTCGGTGGGAAACAGACCACTGTCCGCAAAAGAGAAGCTGACGCAAAAACATAATCCTGATGACTGTCCAGTCGCAGTACATAGCCTAACTCTTCAACTGCGTAGCTCGCACCTGGGCTCCAGGGCTCATAATGATTCTATCCCCCTACCTATACCCCAGCATCTGGACGCTCCAAACGCACCAGTGACCAGGAGGAATAGTGCAAACACTAGCATTAAATTCCTGTTTGGCAACATTCAGAGCATGACAAATAAGATGAACAAACTGCAAGCTAAAGCAGCTACCTACTATTGCGTATATTGTTATTGTTCTACATGTAAATGAAACATGGATCAACTTCTCAAACAAACATCTAAAAGGTGAAATTGCACTGAAAGGCTACAAATGGTTCAATATAGACAGAAGTACAGAATGTGGTAGGGGAGGGGGTTCAATTAGATATATCAAAAACAACCCTAATCCACACTGTAAGGGTTCCTTAGCAACTGAGAAATATGAGTTTATCGGCACCCACGCTCTCCCCGGTTGAATTTTGTTCTGGCATATAAGAGCCCTCGCAGTACCGCTGAAACTGATAAGACAAGACTGACAAGATCGAAAACGGGCTGAGCACTCAGAATGAAATAATTCTATGGGAGACTTCAACCTCACCACGTTGATTAGAGTACGCTGTGCAGTCAAGCCCCAGGAAGTAAACTTCTTGAACTTCTCAGCCACAACAATTTGATCCAACACGTTAATGAGCCCACCAGATACAATTATATTCTATGTTGATCTGGTTATCGCCACACCTGATTGCGGAATTGTCGACTTCGCCATCTTAGATCAGCTTGGAGATCATAACATGATTGAATTTACTCTCAAACTTGGCGACGATCCAACTACTCAAGCTCATTTTCCCAAACAATCAGACTATCGGCGAGCGAACTTCCAAGAAATAGCAAGGGAAATAGAAGGAACTGACTTGAAATATCTAATGAAAGGCTGTAGTGTGGAACGATGCTCTAGCTATTGTCCTGAAGACAAGCATCCTGGATGCTGCAGAACGAAAAGTCCCAAATAAATGAGCTTGTATCAGCAATGATACCCTCTGGATGAATCGGACCGTGACTACTTGCATTACCGGGCGACAAGTGTGTTACAAAGTCTGGAAGCGTAGTTGAACTAACGAAAACAGGTACAATCACATAATCACGCTATAGCAAAACGCAACCCAAAGGCATTATATATGTATGTAAACGAAAGACGCCTCAATAAAGAAACCATAGGTCCGCTCAAGAGACCCAACGGTGAAATCACCAATGACATAAGAGACAAAGAAACAATCAAGAACGAATATTACAATTTCACCTTGGTATTTACAATGAAAACATTACGAATATTCCTGAGCAAGTAGCAATGCAAGTTGCTCCCATAGACACATGTGTTTTCACGGAACTTGAGATCCTTCAAGAACTGCTCCACCTGAATGGATGCAGTGTACAAATCCACTGGCTCAGATAATGTTTCTCCTCATTTTTAAGGGAAATGGCACCAGTCATTACAAAGCCACTGCTCGAAATATTCAATCGGTTTCTAAGCACGGGAGAAATTGCACAAGATTGAAAATTCTCCAGCGTGATCCCTATACATTAGACGGAGAAGATACGGTCTAATAACTATCGACCGATCAGTCTTACTTTAATCGTCTGCGAAACTATCGAGCGCTTCCTGAAGAAACGCATCACTGACAACCTGATAATGCATCTGCTCATTTCCGACTACCAGCACCGCTTCCGTGATGGAAGAAGCTGCCTAACGAACATACTGGACTTCTTTTCGAAAGTGTACCTAGACTTCCTTAAGGCATTTGATAAAGTTCCCCATCAACGGTTAATAAAAATATTAGAAGCCCATGGCATCCAGGGAGACTATTCACGCTAGATTCGGTCATGGCTCACTAGTCAGCAGCAGTGAGTAAAGCTGCAAGGAGAGACGAATGACTGGACGCCGGTGTCTTCTGAGGTTCCATAGGGTAGCGTACTTGGCCCATTTCTGTTCATAATTTTCATCAATGATCTAGATACCAACATTCGCTTTAAAATCAATAAAGTTGCAGATGACTCTAATGCCATCCTGCCAGGAATACATTTGAGTTCCAACAAGACCTCGATGGCCTAATGGCATGGCCTGCAACTTGGCAGAAGTGCGTCAATGTCGACAAATGTTCAGTGATGCACGTTGAGCCGTAGCCTGAGAACCCCTCAGCCCAATTGCAGATGAACTGGATAAATTTGGCAGCAGTCACCCCACAACGTGACCTGGGAATAACTATCACAAACGATCTACGACACACTCAGCAATTTGCGAAGCGTGTGAAAATGGCAAACAAAAAACTTGGATTCATTACGAGGAGTTTAGGCGCAAACCCAAGGACATAATCATTCCCTTGTCCAAAGCACTACTACGCTCACATTTAGAATGTGCTGTTCAATTTTGGTCGCCACACAAGTATAAAGATATCGATAAAATGGAAAATTCTACGCAGAGCATCAAAATGAATTCCGCAGCTGCGAAACAAGCCATATATTTGTCGCCTACAGGAACTGGGACCCATCTCTCTCGAGCAAAGACAACTCAGAGGGCAACTAATAGAAACTTTCAAATACTTGATGGCGTTAAGGACGTGCCGATAACGGGACTTTTTGACAGAGACGTTCATGTTTGCCTGCGAAAGAGCAAAGAAACTCAAGCTGAAAGGTCGAAGAACTACCGTACTTTCAGCCAGCAGTTCTTCCCGTACTTCATAGTGAACATATGGAATAGATTCCTCCCCCCCCCCGAAGTTGTCGGTGAAGAGTTGGTCAACGTTCAGAAATCGTCGCGATAAACATTTAGAGCAACATTCAAAGATTCTGAGCCTCTATAATTCACAGTCTTTCATGCTCCTACTTACTTCATGCCCTCGGGCTCCGGGAATCTGCAGCATTTGGTTGTGCTTGCATGATAAACTTTTGACTGAGTTTACTCTCTTCATCTTTTTCTTTTCTTCCCTATTTATCTTTATGATTCTGACGTAATGGCAATAGCTAGCTCATAGAGGACCGGAGCGTAAGTCCCGGATGCTCTTTGGGAAAGGGCCTGTTGGTCCGTCTATAGTCCAATATCTAATCCAATCAGTAATTTAGGCTTAACACTTATTACCTCCGCCAAGGAGGTTATGTTTTTGTCGTGTTTATCTGTCTGTCTGACTGTTTGTCTCTCTGTCTGTCTGTCACCAAGGTAACTAAAAAAGTTCTGAACCGATTTGGACGAAGTTTACAGGGATTGTTAGGTGTGTTAGGAGGGACAGATGATTAACTTTTAGTAAAGATAATTCCATCTGTTTGTTTGTTTGTCTGCTTCATTTTTCTCGATGCCATAACTCAAAAAGTTATGGGTGGATTTTTATGAAATTAACATGAGTTGTTAGATATAAACAAAGAGTAGATGACCAGATTTTGATAATGATCCGTTGGTTTGTTCGTTCGTTCGTTTGTCACTGTTTTTAATTTTTATGCTTGTTAGCGCAATTACTCAAAAAATAATGAATGGATCTTTATGAAATTTATAGGGGTTATTAGTAATGTTGAAAGACATAGGTGATTAATTTTTGGTGCAGATCAGTTTGTTCGTTTGTGTGTTTGACTCATGTTTGTCTTAACGTTTGTTAGCAGTAGCTATAACTCAAAAAGTTATGGACGGATGTTCAAGAAAATTGCACAAGCTGTTATTACTATCAAAAGGCACAAATGATTAGATGAAACTCTGAAGGATGCATTGCGTGGACAGCGTTTCCCGACAGAGCCGCCATAATCGAAGCCGTGAAAAATGGACCGCCTCGGCAGCCGCTGACTTTTATGACCGAGGCATCAAGGCTCTCGTTCATCGCTGGCAGAAGTACATTGAGACCTACATAGGAAAATAAATTCTGGTCGCTTGCTTAATGGTGCAACTTCAGTCTTCATTGCTCTTCAACTTTTTGCGTAAAAAGTAGGAGGCATTACTTTTTGAACAACCTCGTACATCGTTCCATACCTCAAAAATTTTTAGGAAAAGACTAGCCTTCTGTACAATTTGATAAATATTGCGCTTGTCGGTAATCAATGCGTGAAAACCCTCTTGTTCTTGGTGCTCTGTGTCATATTCATTCACTCACTGAAACATTGATTTGCGATGATTAGGACCTGGACACTGTATCTCCCATAGTAGTAGCTACATATAGAAGCCACAGCGGTTTCATCAAGCGCTACTTAAGTTACTTTTATACAATTCTCCTTTTTATTTTACATTTTAACGTTTGCAAATTCAACCTGAGATGTTTCGGCGACTCTTTGTGATTTGTATACATATGCTGTATGTATATTTGCAATACATATATATATATATTATTCAATGCCATAAATCGGTAGCTTGTACAGTATTGTCAATAAAGCGACGTAGTAGAATTTCAAGCATGGTTGACCCTAATATTTGGTCATTCTCAGTCATGAAACAGTCTCCAATACACTAGACGGCAGTTAAAGACAAATACATTTATTGTCAGAACTGGATGCTATGTCCAGCATATTAAGGACGAAGCACCCTAACGTATTCTGTCCTAACACGGGTGCTGGGACTGATCATTATAACAATATTATTTTTTTAGGCACTAGACAGGTTGGAGAATTAAGAATAATAAAACTTCGGGTCGGCAGAATCCTGCAAGTAAAAATCACTGCTAGTTTGTTAAATTTCCGTTGCAGTTACAAATTGAATTTGAAAGTAAACGAACGTTATACGAATGCATAGGAAACAATCTCGCTGTACAATTTATCTCGTTATCCTGAGACCTTATGTCTGTCTACGTTTTAGTAATTCCACTGTACTATGCTAAGGTGCCAGTTGGTGCTAGTGCTCCCTCTAGTGCCAGGAACGCAGCATGGTCGGGTCAGGGTCAGGATGGCAGCACCGAATCAATGCTGCGCCTCCAGCAATGCTTGCAACCAGCTGTAAGAGAGCTGCCCTGTCCCTGACACGTCTGGTGCACGCCGCTGTACCTCCTGTGGCGTGTGCATAAGCAAAGAAATGCACTTTACTATATGCACTCAGGGACATGGTGCCTGCTAGTGCACGAAGCACGGCTTATCACTAATGTTACGTTCGTTCATTAGGAAGGTGAAGACCAGGAAGGCGGTACGTATCATCGTATACTAAAATCGAACGTTTCGGGCATCATACCCTTCATCAGCAAAACTAAAATGGTGAAATTGTCAAGACAGCCGAACAGTGTGGCGTCCGAGTCTGTCTTGACAATTTCACCATTTTAGTTTTGCTGATGATGGGTATGATGCCTGAAACGTTCGATTTTAGTATACGACGATACGTACCGCCTTCCTGGTCTTCACCTTCCTTGTGAACCTGCGATGCAGAGAAGTTCTAGATATAATTGACTTCCTACGTTCATTAGATGCAAAGATCTGGCAGTATAAACTATACAGTGCGTTGCGGCCCATTGTTTGCCCCTGTTTGGTAACAATATTCGCTACCATCGGCTGTACATGTTGGATAATGTGTAGGTAGCCAGGACCATTGCGGATCACCTTGAGGAAGGAGTTATCAAATTTTTCTATCTTGAGCTGGAGTGAGATGTAGACTTAGGTATAGTAGGTACGGAACCTGGCAGGTACGGTACTATGTGTTGTACCAGTACGGTACACTGTACGCAGCACGCCAGCTACACGCTGTACCATGGCTCGTGTGTAGTACAGAACATGTCCTGTACACGCTCCATCAGCTGTTCAAGGAAACACTCGTCCCTTCGTATCGCGTGAGGGTTCAGCGGTCTTGTCGGAAGAAAAATTTACAAAATCAATAGATAGGTTCATATGTGACTCCATTTTCTGAAGGATTTCAGTTCTTTCTACCTACTACTGTAATCTATTTCATAACGAAGCTGGCTCAGACTGTTAATCCCTCAAGGACAAATATTATTAACCCGCTGTCTCATGAATTAATCTACCTTTCTCTTGGAAATAACACTGTCTAAAAACGTTGTTTGTACGCTACGTTATGAGAGGAAGGGAAAACATAGGTTCCTCGCAGGTATAACCTTGTGTGAAGCGTCGTTGCTGAACTGCGCTGGTCATTATCGGGCTAAGTGAGTTTATCATCCACTACTTCCCTGCCGGTGCCGGCTGTGTTTACGCTGACAGCAGGCGTCACTATAGTCTGGATATGCGGTATTGCATTATGTATATAAAATACGTTCGCTGCTTTCGTTGCACTTACCTGCTTCTTTCTTATTGCGATAGTATACATACTTCACTTTCCCTTTAAGTTATTCGGGGCTTTTGTACTAACTTTTTTCTTTGCTTTTCCTTTACTTAATGCAATGCTTCTTTCTCTTTTTCCCATTTTTATCTTTTTCCTTACGGTATGCTTTTTCTCCTTTGACGCTTGCTTCATCACTTCTCTTCTCAACGAGCTATGGTGCTTGCGTTTTCTTCTCATCATGCTTGCGTTTTCTTATCATCATTAAAGAGATTCATTCGCTCTTTTGTCTTTTACCATTATTTACCTTTGCCCTAAGAGATGCACACGCCTGCCTTCTTCCCTTCGTCACTTTTCCTAAGGCAATGATTCTTGGTCTTTTTTCCTTGTTACCCTTCGTTTCCAAATTTGATTCTCACGATCTTTAGCCTTTTTTCGCTTCTTTTCTTAACTCGCTACACATATTATTCTTTTTGATTTTCTCCGTTCTTTTCCTAACACGATACTCATGTTCGTTTGAATGAAATAAAAGATGTCCTGCTTTTTGTTACGTTTGAAAGAAAGTCCTCGTAAAAGCGAGCGACTCTGCACCCGTGGAGGCTGTGACGATGCAGTGGCTGGCCATCAGCCAGTTGGCTGGACGCCAGCCAGGTGGCTCCGCCACCCCGTAGCCTTTAGCACCCATGGCTGCCGTGGGTGCTAGAGACTGCAGCTGCTGGGTCTCGTGCTCGTATTGCTGCTCCCCTGTCTAACCTTTTCTCCGTAGAAATTCAGCAATATCGCTGGGTGACGTTCTTACCTGGGGTAATGCTGATAGAATCTGAGATGGGGCTACTGAAGGCGGTGGAGCTTGTGTTGATATTTTGTTCGGCCACTATATTTTTCCTGATGAAATTGCTTCCACTGTATAATAATAACTACCGTACTCGGCCGTATAAAATAATGGCGAAGAATTTGTGATACTTTTCACTGCCACACTTGCGTTAATTCAACTGAGTTGAGTAGCGAAACCCTTCACTTCTTTAATGATAAGGAGAAAATCTAATTCTTTTTTTTGTAGGCAGTCAGTCGTCACGTGAAATGTTAGTTACAACTCTGTATCGTGGATACACCAGGATATCATATAGGTCGATGTTTTTTTTTTCGCTGAATGAAAAACGACTGATGCAACGAAATTATCTGCAGGAAGAAACAATGAATGCAGGTGCATAAGAGTACTGAGGAAATTTCCAGATATCTTCAGTGTTTCGATTTCAACGTTGGCAACGCAAAAAGTTCCTTCAGATATACAATTGTCGTATACTATTGCCATCGCCTGCAACCTGGCCTAATTTCTCCTACCTGTTCTCTTCGAATGTAACAAAAACAAACAAACAAACAAACAAACAAATAGTTAAATAAACGGACAAATGTACATTGGTTTTATTGTATTGTAGATAACACTCAGTTTAATGGTTGCTTACTTGGTTGGATGGTCTCTTTGTCCTGTTTTGGACAAGATAGGAAAAAAATTCATTTACTGAACGCCAAGGGGATGAGATACGAAGAAATTCGAGCCCAAAATAACAGCAAATAAGTTCTATGAATGTGGAGGAGACACTGCATTTTCTGAAGCCCTATCTACTTGCACTTCTTGATTCTTGGAGATGAAGGGCTTATCTTCTGTGAATCACCTGTTACTCCCCATGCTTCACATCTGTTGTACATTAGCAGTACGTATTTTTTATCAGTAAGAAACGCGCCACTTTATTTGGCTTCCGTTTTTTCATGTTTTCATCCATTCTCCACAGTCTCATAGTCTTCTTACTTCAATTAAAATGTCTTCACTAGATATGGCAGAGGAGACTCCAAAATTAAACTTCAGATTTTCATAACTTCACTGGACGTGATACACCAATTTATGTAGCTAGGATACCAGCATGGCAAAATTTTTTGTCATTTCTTGAAGTTCATTTTTTCCTCATAGTTTGGCAACCAAAAGGAATTAATCCAACGCTCCTTAATTACCGACGTTTTGTTGGTCGGCCTCCCTAGTTACGGTACTTGAAATATTTTGACGTTTTTACTTGGCGTTGTGCTGATATTGATATAAGGCCCGCGCTATATACTGACGGCGGCTACCACCACCAGGTCACGTGCAGATAACGCCACGCACTCGCTGTGCATACCCACTTTCTTTAGCTGAATTTTACCACTTTGGTTGTTGGTGGTTGTTCTTTAAGGGTGTTGCTGATACTATGGGTGCTGGGAGGCGCCCGGCAAATGCTGCTACAACCGCGGTGGGAAATGTTTCTGCGCGCATGCTGTGTTTTTACAATAAAATGAAATGGAAATGAACTATAGAATTGAAAATAAATAATTCTTACTTCATAACTAAAAAATAAATATAAAACGTTGAAGCGCGTACTAGATGTATCGTTCAAATTGTGACAGAATACCTACAACAACAAGCTAGATTTGATACCAAATATTATGATTCTTCTAGACAGTATTCGTAATATCGTTATTGATTGTTCAGTTACGGTACTGTCGGGCGAAACCGTGAGCTGCTAAAATCTCCTAATAGTACTATGCGCATGTTTGCGTATATTATGAGCATAAGATATGAGAAATTTTTGAGGCTCACTCTTAATAACTTCTGATCAAACATTCTACATAATATCTACGAACCATAAAAATACCAAAGAGCTACGGAAATGTTTTTCTTTAATTAAGGGCAGCTCCTTTGTAAGTATTTTCCAACTGAAATTTGATAATGGTAGCTTTACATACCCTGGTAGCTAAAGAGTTGATGAGTTCTAAGTAAATATTTATGATATATTTGATACATATTTGGTATATTTGACGATGCCGCCGCACCGAAAAGTTCAATATCACAAAACTATTGGTGTCGCCATGTGAAAAAAAGAACCCAAGAAAAATTTCCAGAAAGATCCCAAAACTGTTGATGTTTTCCGGTATGCGAAGAAAAAAAAGCCCCCCAAAAAACTCCTAGAAATATCACAAAAGCTGTTGATATTACCTTGCAAAAAAAAAAAAACAAATCCGGAGAAAAATTCCAAGAAACATCCCAAAATTGTTGATGTTGCCGTGCGACGAATGAACTCAGAGCGAGGCAGATCTGCTGCGTTTGATCCAAATTACGGCAGGCAGTTGAACTGCCCCAATAAATATTAGCCGGTCTTATAAACATTAGGAAGCGGTTGGCCTTACGGTGAAAATATTTACACTGTGCACGCAGCTGTTATGTGCCGTGAATATTGTTAGATATTCCATGAAGTCTTCGCCCTTGCAGTAAAGGACTTCTTGGGTATTTCCTCACTTATCGCAAGGAGTGTAAAACTGCATTAATATTCTGCCAAATTGTGAAAACATTGTTCAATTAGTAGGTCCATATTAGATAAAGAATGTAATGGGGAACCAGCCAAGTATTTTAAACAGAAGGATAGGAATAGTTTTAGCTTACGGTTACGGATTTAGCACTGTCTGTAACAAAATGTGGAAAGAATTTATTGGTGAATTTTGATTATTTTCGACTTAGCTGGCCGTTCAAGTATAACATATCAAACAGATATATTGCATCGTTCTGCGTTTGCTGCTCAAGGTCTCATATAGCACTAGTGCTAGTTTTGAACACCATTGTCAACCCACAGCGTACTGTTACCTGAAGAAGAAATGAATAAATAATATTATTATTTAACAACATATTATGTAGCTATTTATTTATTGCATTTATTGATGTACAGTATATGTATTTATATATTAGTATTCCGCTTTCAGGAATTTAGCCATCACATAGCATTGAATGTTCGGATATACCGCAATATCACTTCAAAATTCTACAATGATGGCTATTGTATATATATATTCGCACATTTGTTAATAAATTTATATTAGAATGCATGTATTTTGGATCGATCGTGAAGAAAAAGCACCAAATGCTATCGTACTATTCTTACTTGTCTGAAGTGATAGCTGAAACGTCGCGTAATCTCTGAATATGTTGAGTGGAGTGCACAACGTCACTTGGACTTTCTCTGAAGGTCTACGACAGGGGTAACGTAGTGATTCCTCCAGTAGCTCAGTGGTTTGCTGACTCGCTCTTTACCAGGAGATCAGTTATTCGAGTCTAAGGCAGAGAGGAGATCCTTAAAGTGGCAGGATGTCTAGCGTCAGCAATTCTTTTCCTCGCAGTCGCTGGGGAGCACTACTTTAGGGTCGTGGGGTGCATTTGTCGATCAAGTCTTCCGTTAATATGACGCCATAGCTCGTGCGGCCTGTGGTCGACTGCAGCGGTACACTTCTCAGGTCCCTAGTGTGTCTTTATCTGCAACACCAACCTGTGCGTGTGGATATCCTAGTTTGTTTGGGTGCGCGCTCAAGTCGACTTTACTTTTTCCCACAGCTGAAACTTCAGAACTGATGCTAAGTTCTGCGACTCAAAGCTTTTTTAAACCGGATACTTGATGACGGAACAGTTAATCAGATTAATACATTGGTTCGGCCCCAACATGGACGCATTTATTGCTCACACAGAGAGTAGTGTATCTTTACAACGCTTGATGGCGTTGAGTCCCATATTGCACAGCTGTTACAAACATGGCGGTAGTCAGCAGCTTGAGCAATGGAGTGTTTTCCAAATTCTTAGCTGTCAAATTTTACAGTCTGGCACCTACTCCAATCTAATCTAATCTAATACTAAGAATGACCGTCGTGTGTTTATAAATATATATATTGAAGAATTAGATGAGAAGCAAATAATATAGTTGAAATTTTATTACCCACGACGCGTTTCGCTGTAACCTCAGCTCATCAGGTGGGAGGATCGAAGATGGTGAA
>LQNS02278161.1:10594656-10606933 GCA_001587735.2 Parhyale hawaiensis
AAGGATCAATGAAGAAAAGAAGAAAATTAAGAAGCAAATAAGAGAAGAGGAGATTCCGCACCGGCCTAGAGGCATTAGGCAAACGTATAAGTTATTGCGTGAATTCTTCACGCACGGGTCCACTAGTCCCTATATAATATATATAAAACGCTTCGTGTATTTATATATTTCGTGTCAGCATACAATGAAATAGGCGAAAAATAGGCCAGGTTGCAGATTTCATAATCAAGTTTCATTTCCATGGAGATCGATGACCAGGTTGCAAAAGAAGGCAATAGTGAGGTCCTTATCCCTTTATTATCTGAATGCATTTCTTATCACGTTGGAAATTTTGGTGATCCTGTTCTCTTTTGATGGAATTCAGGTGAAAGCGCAATGTTTAAAGGAATCCCGTGAGCTGACAGAAAAAGTGCTTTCGATGACATGAATCAATACTTGAAAAAAGGGCTGAGTCTGTTGTATTGTTATTTTGTGGGAAAGCTATCGCACATTTAAAGAACAAAGTAGTCACGGTTCCCGATATTGAACTGAAATCATCAAATTCACCGATGATAAATGAAAATGTTAAAAATATGAAAGCCTAAATAATGACATCTTCAGACGATGAGAAATTAAGGTTAGCGAGGGCGTGTAAATATATGTAGAAGAAAACAATGAGAAGAATACTTCCGAAGAATGAGATTGCTATTATCTATTGTTTTTTATGCTGTCTTTATGTCTAGCTATATAGTGAAATACCATGGCGAAAACTTTGCTGGTAAAGCATCTGCGAGGTCCACCGGTGCTATAGTGTCTGACATACACGGCTACGTTAGGCCTGCTGCGTACGAGTCGGAATACAGAAGCGCTTCACGTTCTTGGAATACATGTTTTTGTGCAGTAGACAACGGCTGAATCTATTAAGACACATTGATTCGAAATAGGTACAATTGCGAATTGAAACTCAATAGAAATTTGCAGAGAGATTCGAAACTGAGCAACAGGCCCTCGTTGTAACGCAATAGCTGCTGCGGCTCGGAGTTTAAACAGCTTTTAAATACAATTATATGAGACAAACCAAACCTGCATACACCTCAGCTTAATATGGAATGGATAGGGAGAAACGTTCCCATGTTTCGAGGTTAGAAGTTAGACGGAGTTCGTAAGGATTACGAGACAGGCGCTATATATAGGGCAGGTTAGGTTAAGGATCTGTATTAGGTCGAATTAAAGTGAGTTATGGTAGCGTAGGTAAGGATTGCTTCATTTTACAAAGTGAGAACATTAACCACCCGTGAAATTTCCACGGCTAGCCGGACCCGTGACACCATTTTGCTCAGTGTAAAGCTACTGCCGACGTATCGCATCAGGGAAACTGTGCTATCAAACTGAAAGCACCTGAACCAATTTCCGTAATTTTTTTATTCTGTGAAATTTATGCCCTGAATGAAACAACTCAAAGAAATTCCACGGAACAAAAATTCATTCATACAACATCCATCTATTTGTTCGTCTTCACGTTACACGTACAGTCTTAGGTAGAAAAATAGGGCATCATACATACGCTTTCTTAAAAGTCATAGATGTACTGTTGACTTGACATATACCTACTATTTTATGATGTTGCAAGGGAATAAACCTTAATAGAAAACGGAAGCATTGCAACATTCCTAGCCTGCCGCGCAGCTCAATGGACAAACTCGGCTGTACGTAGACCACTTGGCATGGCTGCAGCTGCTCAGTTCCCTCAGCTCTCGGTCTGGCACAGACTTGGCACGCTTGCCCTCGTGCATTCTGCCGAGGGTTTTTTACGAGGGACGGAAGGTGTTGAGCTGCAGCTTGCAGTTCTGTAACGCGCCCGTTGTTACTGTCTCTATAGCTGCACTTCATGTGATCCTAATGGTCTTTACATTTTCTCGTCCTCTTTATTTAGAAAGCAAGAGTTATCTCGGGCTGTGTTAGTATCAGGTGGGTGCAAAAGTGATGTCCGATTTCCTGTACAAAATTTTCAGACCGAATTCGTTAGTTTTTAGTCTCTTCTTAGAAATATAAAGTTACTTTGTGTTTAATTTGTATAATTTTCTTGGAGATTATCCAACGTTTGCCCATAATTTACAAAAACTTTATCTCCACATTTGTCCCACCTAACGGTCAGGTAAGAGAAGGTTTACTCGAAGAATTTCATGAAGGTGTTGATGCAAGTGCGGCACCAAAATCTATTCAAAGCATAATGAGGTTTATGTAGTGAATGCAAGAAGTTGCAGGAGGTGGTTTTCTCGCTTCCGAAGTGGTGAGTGATTTAACTTTAAAAGAAAAGTCAACAATATAAAAACATGATTCCGCATTACTAAGAGCTTTTGTTTTAGAGAACCCTACCATTACCACTAAGGAACTTACAGGACACCTAAATTTAAATGTGGTCCATACCACCATGGTGGGAAAGCTAAAACATATATTTTTGCCTAATGCATTTTTTAATGGGACATCACTTGTTCATCAACCAGATATATAAAAACAGCGAATATACCAACAGACGAACGTAGATGAAGTTGGCCAGTCTCTTTTGGAGACTTGGCCCCACTACTGCGCTAGACCCAGCGCGAGTGGGACGAAACTGCCACAGTTTATGCGTGTATGCTGCTATAATAGCCATAGCAAGCACGGCCAAAGAAGCTCCCATGTTTACAGGAAGCTCCTTGCGTCACAAGAATGTGTTGCGCTTCTTTGCCTTTGGCAGTGCTGGTGTGTTACATGTGTGTGTGTGTGTGTGTGTGTGCGGGGCTCTGTATAGAGGCGTAAGTATGTGTGTGTATTCGTTAATATGTGTGCCCAGTAGCTGCACTGTTTGCTGCGTTCACCTGTATGGTATATGCTTCAAGTCCCTTGTCATACTTGTCATAAGGTATTCGGCACTAGTTTTCTCGACAAGTACAGTAGTTAGAGCTAAAAATGATAGCGGTCAGTAAATAGTCCCATTTCTGCGTGTTCGATTACTTGTAAGTGCTTGAGAATGTATGCTGATGTGTTTGTGCGTTCATTTAAAAGTGAATGTTTCAGTACGGGATAATAAACTTTTTTCCCTAAAGACGTGAACAAAAATTAATATTTTCAATGATATTAGCAAATAAACAGCAAAATAACGTAACAAAACATCATTTTCGAGCAAACGTCTTTGTTTATGTGTAAGCCAGAAGTGAAGATTTCCAAACACGTTCACACTGAAGAAAACTCTTTTCTCATAATTTCCCTCGTAAGCCGAAGGCATTTGCCTACGCGAATAATCAGAACTCCTTTCTCATAACTTTTGTCCTTGGATACGTGCAGTAACTTACGCTGCTTTATATTCCACGCATCATTTCTTATAAAGCGCCTTAAAACAATCTTTGGAACCGTTAAAGGTACAATGAAGCGTCCGTGTCATAGGCAAGTCTGACCTTGGGAGATTGCTTACGAGTCAATATTGCCGCTGGAGTCATATAAGGCTCGGTATTATGAGCGCCTGTAGGCTTAGTTTGTGGTTCATTTCGCTGTGAAGCTGCTGGGGCTGACCTCAGGGGGACGGCTGTGCTGGATAGCCTCCGGTGCAATTTTGCATGAGACATAGCTCGGCTTTAGACTTCCGGTTAGGAACGCGGTGAAGGAATCCCACCTTTTTCTGCGGTCTGGCTGCTTTGATATCGGATATAGCTAACCTTGGGTCCCTTTGCTGGATACCTACTTTATGACGAATTTTTGCACTTGAGGAATCCTGGCTTTGCGCTTCCACTATAAGCTGCCGTGCATGTTGTTATTTAATTTTTTACGTATGGCTAATCTTGCACTCTCTGATATAAGGCGTGTTCGCTTGGGACACCGCTGTCGAATTCTCAACTGCACTTGACTTGGCTTTTCAGACCGCTTTAAGTTTGTCCCAATCGAACGGCTATTAGGAGTTTAGTTGTAAAATGTTAATCTAAGCTGAGATGTTGCGAGCAGACTCTGTCCTACGCCCCTAACATTTAGAAGTTAAATATCCTTGAATGTAAAACTATCGATATGTCATTCACAACGTCAAAGATGTCGTTCCCTACGATAAAATTAGAAGTATGGAGCTGGCTCTGCTAATGTTTTGCTAGTTATTACCTCCGCCAAGGAGGTTATGTTTTCGTCGTGTTTGTCTGTCTTTCTGTCTGTCTTTCTGTCTATCTGTCTATTACCAAGATAACTCAAAACGTTATGCACCGATTTGGACGAAATTTACAGAG
The DNA here is from genome assembly GCA_001587735.2 of Parhyale hawaiensis. Lineage (NCBI taxonomy): Eukaryota > Metazoa > Arthropoda > Malacostraca > Amphipoda > Hyalidae > Parhyale > Parhyale hawaiensis. The sequence continues at coordinate 10,598,880 of LQNS02278161.1, forward strand.
ATTGTTATGTATGTTAGGAGAAACAGATGATTAACTTTTGGTGGAGATATATCCATCCGTTTGTTTGTTTGTTTGTTTGTCTGCCTAATTATTCTCAATGCTATAACTCAAAAAGTTATGGATGGATTTTTATGAAATTAACATGAGTTGTTAGGTATAAAACAACGAGTAAATGACCATATTTTGGTAATGATCCCTTTGTTCGTTAGTTCGTTTGTCACTGTTTTTAACTTTATACTTGTTAGCACAATAACTCAAATAATTGTGAATTGATCTTTATGAAATTTATAGGGGTCATTAGTAATGTTAAAATATATAAATGATTAAATTTTGGTGCAGATCGGTTTGTTCGTTTGTATGTTTGACTCATGTTTGTCTTAACGTTTGTTAGCAGTATAACTCAAAAAGTTATGAACGGATCTTCAAGAAAATTACACAAGCTGTTATTACCATCAAAAGGCACAAATCATGAGATTTTGGAGTTTATACAAGGAAAATTATGGTTTCAGAGCCAATTTGAATTTTTTGCTACCTTTGCCTCGCTTGGCGGAGGTATGCGCTCTCAGAGTGCTCTAGTTTATGATGTGTCGGACACAACAGTAATGATACCTACTACTACCTAAACAGAACACAACAGTGGACCGCTTGAGTGAGCGACATTAGGGCTGGTAAGTTTCTATTATTTAACGAATCCATGGTGTGACTCAGCGAAATATGCTTAAGTTAACCCCAAAATAAGTTTTGTTTTATTGCATTAAAAGAAAACGAACTAATAATTTTTAAAAAATCATTGTTTTAGGAGGTTAAAACAGCAAAAAGTGATTCCATTTGTTTTAACATTCATTCACCGAAAGGAAAATGCTTGTTTCTATGCCAGCACTGTTGTTTACATTATGGTAAGTCAAGTGCATTACGCTTAAAAAAACTCAAACTAGCTCCGAAGCTGAATTGAGTTGTCAGCCCGAGCCGGGTATACTTTAGGCCTCAAACTCAAGTCAAAGTGGCGAAAAGAACGGTCTGAATTGACTTTCCGCTCGATTTAAGCTAAGCACATTTAGTTTGTGTCCCAATTGAACACGCCTTTGGTTACCCATCAGCAAAACTGACTGGAACTCATCGTGCTGTGTGGGTGGTAAGACTAGCAATTAATAGTAATCTATACTATAATAAGAGAGCTGTCTGTCCGTCAGTCCGTCCGTCTGTCCAAAGCCTTATTTTCCACCTATCTAATACTGAAGAAAAAATTCCAAGGTATCCAACTTTTCTTTTTTCCAAACCGTATCCAGGAAACGAAACCGGGAATTCCCGGGTTATTAGTGAAGGCCTGGTCACGGGCCTTTGTTAACTCGGTTGCTTTTGTGCACTTGGTGAACTTCGTGGACTTTGTGGACATGGGGAAATTTGGAGTAGTGTGAACTTTTTCGATAGGATGGTAAGATATTTTCAAATACATGCTTTTATGACTTATTCAACAAAAGGGTTGCGTTTGATGCACTAGTAGCAATAATAACAATAACTTTGCATGAGAAGAATTTTGGTTGCAGTATGTCAATCAGGCTGAAGTATGAAGTAGTTACTGTTGATGCCCCCAAACGCGCTATAAAGATACGCGTTTGTTTGAAATTTTCGAAAATATTTATTGTTCCAGCAGAAGCACATCGTGCAATAACGGATTGTAATGCGCGTTTGCTAAATCTGTAAAATTTACTTCCGGCTACCTGTTGTTGTTGTACGCATGTGTATTCTTCGTTTAAGTGAAGCTGTATTCATTGTTTCATCCGTTTAATGATTATTAAAGAGACCCAAGACACTAAATATAGAGGGAATAAGAAAATAGTGATAGTTCACAATATACGACTGTTAAAACCACTTTACGATAGTCTGCCCAGGCGTTCCACATACATTTTCTTTACGCTCGAAGAAACTTATAAGGGGAAACAATGGTAAATTTCATAACACGTAGAATTGTCTTACGTGCACGTATCTATTTCCTATTTCACCAGAACACCCACATTTTTTCTTAGTTCTAGCTTTGGTTTCGGAGCGAAAGTTGACATGGGATGAAACCTGGCTATGTGGTGCAAAGTGAAAGTCTCTACTGTGGCTGGGGCTGCCCCTCGGGTTTCTATTGTCCAGCATCCTTTGGTGTAACTTTTTATTACACTAGACGAAGCCTTTGTTATGAGCCTCTGGATATCCTTGTTGATGTGCAATTACTAATGTCCCATATGCCATTCTGGCTGTTGTTATGATCGAAATTAGTTATTAACTAACTGTTCCCCTAATTCTTCAGTTAACTTTTGTGTCCAAAGACGAAACTCAGTTCCCTAGTTTATACTGCATGATTCTGTGTGATTATTGCTATTAGTGTATTTATGTTTATCATTAGCCAACGATGAGTTATTTCCACAGTGCACGTAAATGCTCAAAGCTGGGTTACATAAAACGTTAAATAGACTATAGTCTGGTAAGTCCTTGAACTTATAAACTTCCATATTAGTGGCATTCTGAACATGCAGGGGCATTTTGTTGAACAACCTGTCTTCTCCCTACACTGAAGGTATCGGAATACGTTACTGTAGGTGCGGCGCTCGCCTAAAGCAGTATTTTAGCTGCTCTTTCTGTTCGCTCTAATTCGGTGAGCCCAATCTTGGGTGCCCCGACTCGGCCGTGCCCCAGAATGGTTGAGGTGTAAACGTTTGACCTTTCGAAGCAGTGAGTGGGAAGAGAGCGCTGGGGGATACAAGGGTCCGGGGGACGTGGACTCCTCTCCCTATGGGGGAAAATGGAGGGGGTTCTATGGTGAAGAAAAAGAGCATGGGAAAGAAACATCATGATATTGTGACACTCCATGATCTGAATTACCTTGAAATTTTACCGTTTCTAACAAATTGAAGCATATCAAGTTATATATAAATGAAGCATATCAGGTTTATGGAAATGAGAAGGAGCATATCAAGTTTATGAAAAAGTGAATCATATCACGTTTATAAAATTGTGGAGCATATCAAGTTATTAAATTGTGGAGCATATCAAGTTTATAAAATTGTGGATCATATCAAGTGTATAAAATTATGGAGCATATAAAGTTTGTAAAATTGTGGAGCATATCAAGTTTATAAAATTGTGGATCATATCAAGTGTATAAAATTATGAAGCATACATAAGTTTGTAAAATTGTGGAGCATATCCAGTTTAAAAATTGTGGAGCATATCAAGTTTATAAAATTCTGGAGCATATCCAGTTTATAAAATTGTGGAGCATATCTAGTTTATCAAATTATGGAGCATATCTAGTTTATAAAATTGTGGAGCATATCTAGTTTATCAAGTTATGGAGCATATCTAGTTTATAAAAAATAGAGCGGTTCAGGTAAAAGAAAGCATCGAAATGTTAATGACGTTTCCTGGCCAAGTTTCCAGGACTCTGTTTCTGAAGTTGGAACTTGCTTTCATTGTCTTACGATATTTTTCAACTCCATGTCTCTTCAAACATTCAACGGCGAAAGTTACTAAAGTTTCCCTGCGAGTAATATGTTATTCGCTTTTACACTTCGGGCGCTGGATTACACTGAGCAATCGGTCTGCAGTATATATGAGTACAAGTGACAATGGACCAACTATCGATTAGTGAATTCAGAAATTGTTCTTAATTCACGGTGCGGCGAACTGTAATGCTAAGAGATATTCCACCACAGTCTGCTTACCTGGCGCCTCTTGCTTCCTACCTTTGGGAACACCTAATTAGTATAGTCAATGAAACACAAGTTCTCTACGAAGATGAACTTATCGGTACGATTATTGAAGGCTGTGTGACGATTAGTGAATCTCCTGGTATCTTCGCGCGAATTTTGGCATTCACTCAGCCAGTGCCTCCACGTTTGTACGTAAAAATATTCTGATTTTGAATTCTTATTTACCCGGTAGTGCAGTAATCCGCATCTCTCGCCGTAAGGTTTAAACAAAACTTTTCCGAACATGCCTCTCTGGATATACAGGGACATATGCATATTTCACTGCAAGAAACACTACGTTAAAATATGTTCGAGGAATTCTCGGACACCATGTAGAAATGCAATAATTATATGCCATATACAAAAACGTAGTATATTTATTTATAAGCGTTTCTTGTTGTTCAGCAAACCCTATTTCCCATTGTATGCTAATCTTCTTCCCATTTTTGTTTCGTACCTTTCACTAATGACGTACGTATGATTTTGATGGAGTTTGACGGTCTTTTAATAACATACCGTAGCTCAAGAATTTATGGAAGGATTTTCATTAAATATGTCTCAATATGCTTATTCGTTTTTTATGATGATACGTTGGTCCTTTCGTCTGCTTGCCCGTCTGTCTGCTCGTTTGCTGGCTACATTGTTCAAAATTCATTTATAAATCTTCATCAGATAAACAGCAAATGCTAGAAACGAGACAAAGAACAGCTGAATAAATTTTGGTGATGATCCGTCAGTTTTATAGTTCGTTTATCAGTCTTTCTTTCTCTTTGCACTTCGTACTCTATGACTGCAGCTCTGGTTCGATAAAGCTCTCATAATTACTGATTTTCATTGTCATGAGAGGAGAAATAGGGACAGGCACTATTTCTATTTTATTTTCACAGAAATATTCGCGACAGACTCGTCACTGTTTTGCTTCCATCATTAGGTCGTATACAGGATACCATCATGGTGAGCATAGCTCCTGCCCTGTGAAATTTTTATGATCTTGACTCTAGTAACCTCAAATCAACTTGTGCTCCGACGGAAAAACTGGAAGAGAAACAAGTAGCTGGAACATGCAAAAATTGAAGAAAAAGAGCATTGCTTTTCCACATCTCCAGGCGGTATCTCGCATACGAAGCGCCAAAGTATGTTTCAGGCCAAGCAGCAAATTTCCTAATACCTGCAAGCAGTAGCAGCTTCAAGATAAAAGAAAACTTGACTCTTCTCTACTGAAATGGTGGTATGCAACGCATCGTAATTTTCTCGTATCTAAAACTGAGAGCGTAACGGTCGTGCACCACAGGAACGAACTAAAAAGGAACAAAGGGAGGAACAAGCAGGATTATAATATGTTTTAGTTGCTTGTATATATTCCTATAAGTCTTAGTTTAAACGATATTCACCGTGATACTTTAAAATTTTTTATTCTGTTATATATTGCTAGCTATTCAGTGAAAAACAAATTGCTGGAAAGGTGCTGGAAGTGCAGTGATGGCGTAGGCGTTCGTGGGCGTCTCTGATAATGATTGCACGTTGGGTTTCCACGGGATTTTCTTCTAGCTTTATTTTATAATCGGAATTACTTTTACCATTCTGCTACCGCTACAAATACTCACAGAATGCGTGTCTCTTTCAGATTTTTTACTGACATTATTCCCAGAAAATCACTTTCAAATATCTGTTATCATTGCCTTCACTCAGCCAGCACTACATTTTCATTTTCCACTATAGCGTCATCGCTTTAAATACAATATTTTAGTCGGGCCTCTGCACACAACCTACGCGCAGAATATGTGCCGACATTGTTCTCTTTCCGCAACGTTATCGCTTTAAACACAATTTGTTCAAAGTCTTCGCTGTCGCCACCTACGTTCAGAATGGACACCGGTTAGATTTCCTTTAACGTTACCGCGCTAAGTACAATTTCCGCAAAGTTTTCGCTATCGCTTCCAACGCACAGCATTGCAAATGTCTCCTATAATAACTCTGATAGTGCGCTCGATCTCTGCCCACACAGATTGAAAGTGCTGCCGCGATACTGGTAATTTTTCGTTATAAAGATTAGCAGCTACCGATTCTTGTGATTTCAAATGTGCGGAAAACGCATGCACTTCAATTCAAAAACTTTTATTCATTTCTAATGAAATTCGCCCTTGTGTAATGTTTTGTGAGTGTTCATGTAAGATATCACATCACATTAATATTACTTGGTGAAAACCCAGTCGTCATTGGCAATAATTATAATGCAAAGTGTAATGAAGGGAGCTGAGATAGCTTTTGTCTTTGTCCTCCAGTTCCGTTTATATAGAAGAAATTCGTGTGCTATTCTGCAGAAAGGCTGTTGATTTTCCAAATAATTTTCCTCAAACACACTTTGTGTGATCAGTGATACCCACACTTTTCAGAGCAATGGTCGTAGTAAAAAAAATCACAATTTTAAAGCGCCGCATAGTAGTTTGAACAAAAGAGTTACTGCTTAAGATCGATGTGAAGATTTCCACCAAAAACTGTAGAGTTAAGTATTTCCAAGTATTACATCAATGCAAAAATTTATATGAAACACACCTGTGCGAAAAACAAGGTGAACCTCATGGACATCTTTGGCAACTAGCCTAGTGCAATTAAATTCTGCTAGAGTAGATGAATAGGGAAATTTAGAACTATTATCTCGTGGTAACTCGAGCTTTCCACCTACACCGTTGCCCAGCGGGTTTTGGGACCCTACATTTTCAAGCATTTGTATTTTCGCGGTTGTCTCGCATGGATCAATTCATTGTAGTATCATTGAAAAGGCGCTCTAGAGTTGACGTTTGCCGTATAGAGAAATCGAGTCTTGCCTTCCCAGTCCTTCATCTTGGCTTTTTGAATGATACTACTCTTACCAAAATATTTCTTAGTTAATATGACAACGGATACACGAAAGCATTCTGTACTTTTAGCTCTACTAACCACGGTTTATTATTCAACCAAAGCAGGCATGGTGTGTTCGCCCTTGGCCTTATTGACTTGTACTTAGCGCCTTGAAAAGTCTGCAAAGGGCTCTAAGGAATTCAAGGAAGCGACTGACGGTCAGCGCATATCGATCACCAGAACCTTCCGTGACTCACGTGCGCTGCCCGTGCTGGTCCTCGCGTCTGTGCTGCTGAGTCAGGCTTACTTCTAATTACCATACCTGTGCCTCAGCCGGATATAGGTATATTGAGGCTTGTTAATACCCGCGAGCGTAGTGAGAGAGATGATATTGTTTTTGTTTTATTTATGTTTATATTTGTATGTCTTTCCACCCAAAAACCACCCAAAGAATGCAATTGAACTATCATCACAATCTCCTGCGAGCAGTCAGATGGGTTGACCTAGAAGAGAAAACTGACAAAAATGAGCATTTTCAGCCCCCCTCTCTTCGTGGGTTGAGTGTTTTATACCACGAGGCTTTCTAATTCTGGATTTGTTTCATCCAGCGATCACCAAAGTGGGCGATGCCGCCCGCCTGGGGTCGGTGGAAGGTGTGGGGAGGTAGTACTGCAAATGGATGAATGAGTACAATGTGTATGCTTTCTAATGCCTTGGATACACTAAGCAGTCGCACGCTCAACTTCGAGCGGACGCTTAGCTTGCTCGTCGTCTCGATATACCGCGTAAGTTGGTATCCCATGAACATTCCGTTCATAAGTTGTGCGTGCGCATGCCTAGTGTAGCCCCGGTATTATGCGCAGCAATTGATGATTTGAAGAGGCAGTAGAAGGGATATCTAGTGCATCAGATAAAACTTTTATTTCATGCATTAAGAGTTCCCACGCATGATCACTGCAACTCGGCGCAGCCCTTCGGAAAAAATACAGTAGAGTGGACACAACAAAGATAATTAGAAGGAGTATGGAAATGGGGGGGGGGGCATGCAAAGTGCCTACGAAAGTTAAAATGTCCCAGAGATCTTGATGAGGCTAAGATACCCCCACGCCTATTTTAATAATCTTGACTTTGTGCTGGTAGGTATCTAAAGATGCCTCTATAAGGCTATAAGACTAAACTGGTTGAACTGCACAAAAAAAAACATTATGTTTGGGGCATAAGTAACATTGCGGGGTGTTTCTCGCTGAAGCACGTTTTTCCCGTACTAGGAATAATACTCAAAATTTTTATATGCATTTTGTAGATGATTCTTTGGTACGACGTGTCTTCATAGATATGAGACATGCCTCAACATAGAGTGTTTCATGGGCAGGCGCTGCATTAATGCAATCAGTTACGCTGATGATATGGTGCTTCTTGCTCCACATCACAGTTCTCTCCAAAAGCTAGTTTCCATATGTGATGATGAAGCTCAAAAGCTTG
>LQNS02278161.1:10610682-10691133 GCA_001587735.2 Parhyale hawaiensis
TATGACACCAGCTTCACGGTAACAACCTCCACGCAACACTGTTACACACGAAATGAAGGGTACCCATCCCGCGGGGCCTAAATAAGTGGCGGTCTTCTGGAACGTTCCAGTTCAGTACAGTTTGAGAACAGTAAAGCCCTGATCTACCTGACGTTTATGAATTGATTGTCCTTTGACCTGTTTAATGCTTATTGCTTGTGTTATTTTTCGGACAATGACATTATCTGCAAAAATGACAGAAAAATTATTGATTAGAATATCAGCGGAAGGGCGTTCATTTGGTGCTCAAACGAGTAGTGCTGCTTGATACTGCTTGAATTGTTTCTATGTTGCTTGCACCGCTTAAATAGGGCATTCGTCGTATATCCAATATAAGAGGCATTACAGCGCTCTTCAGTACAATCAAATCGATACACGACTCCTGCCCTATCCGCGGAGGGTTTAACTGGCCAAGTCGAAAAACGTCAGCCTAATTTACATGGTTTGTAGTAAGCAATTAGTTTTACAGATGAAGTATCATTAATTGGTTTGATATGTCCGTTCACAATATTATTGAGTTTTTTTCGTTCAGTCCTGTAAGTTGAGATACTGTTTAATTCGACGTAAAGTTTCACAGAATTAGCGGCCGTATTGTCAACATTTGTGGCATCTTGGCTAGGTATATTTGAAATAACAGACTCTTCAAGCGTTTGCGGATAGTTACAGTTGGCGAAAACCTGTTTCAATCTGCGAATCTCGACATCAAATGCTGTCCAGAAACTTAATAACTTAAGTGCTCTGCGGACTAATATTTTTACTACAGCCTTTTTATAACTAACGAGCTTGTGTGAGTCAAAGTTTGTGTAACAGCCGGTATTGGTAGGTTTTACATAAACGGAAGTTGTAATTTTACCGTTATCAATGGACAACTGCACGCCCAGAAAATGGAATGTATTGCTCTTCATTACTTCTTTGATAAATTTCAAAACTGAGTTTGACTCAAGTCGTCGAATGAAGTGATGGATATGGTTATTGGAGTTGAAGACTATTAGGATATCATCTACGTATCGAACATAGAATGCAGGATTAGATTGTCGTTGCTAAGCTAGTAAAGTTGTTTCTAAAGCGGACGTATAAAAAACTGCAAAAGTAGGGCCCAGCGGTGATCCCATGAATACTCCATTTTTCTGTAGGTATGTTTCTCCATTGAAGGCAAACGGTGTCTCTGTGGTGGTGGTGGTGCATATGCTCAAGAGGCTGCGAAGGGTTTCCTGAGGCAAGCTGGGAAGAGGGAGGTGTTCCTGGTGGTAGACAGATGTAATTATTATTATTTCGATGGTTTCGTTCACTGGAACATTCGTAAATAGCGACTCTACATCCAGGGAAAGAAGTTGCTGGTGCGTAAGTAAGACTATGGGCTGCAGGCGCAGTAGGAGTTCGTCGTTTCCCGACACAATGTATTGCTTGTGTAGGTAATGTTGGACTATGCTGTTTAAACGCTGGGCAATATCGTGAGTGGCAGTTCCTGACATACTAATTATTGGCCTCAGAGGTGGATGCGCTTCGTTTTTATGAAGTTTTTGTAGACCATACAAGTGATCGTTGCAATAGTCGCCTTGACGTTGAAGTTGCTTGCTCAGAGTTTGATTGGTGTTTTTAAACTGAGCTGCTATTTTATTTAGTTTCTGTTCGGTGTTCTATTGATTTTGCGGGAAAATATTAAATTTGGTTTCATCCTGTATGAGTGCACTCAGGTGGTCTCGGTAGTACTGAGCATCCATCACTCCCACGCTCCTACCTTTATCGGCGCGTTGAATGACGATATCAGAGTTCTCCCGTAAGGACTTCATTGCCGTTCGCTCTTCTTCAGTAAAGTTAAGTTTCGTATTATCTGGGAAATATTTCACTCCAAAGTTTTCCAGCTTAATCTTAAAATCTCTGCTTCAATAGAAATAGTTTGTTTGCTTTCCTGGTATTTAATGCCAGAGAAAAGTTTTCCATTGATTTTTTCCGAGGATAAATTTTCTTCTTAATTCCAAAGTTTAGGCCACGATTAAGAGAGGAGGTTTCAGCCGGGGTCAATGTGTGCGACGAGATGTTGGTTATTTTATCATTGACTTTTTCTGGTAGGAAAACTTCACTGCCGTACAATGGCCTCAGAGCTTTCTTCGAAGGGTGCAGACAATATCGGCTTCATGTTGTTGGATTAAGCGTTGAAGTAGAATAATAGAGGCGTAAAAGTGCAGTCCTCTGGTGAGCTGTCGGAAGGAGACCAACATATTCCGACTTCCTTTTCTGTTCTCGCAGTTCCTCCTACTTCTTTTTTATTTCGTGTTCCAACAACTGTTTTTTGAAACTCACTGTCGACTTTTCATTCTCAGCAGTTACGTCGTACAGTTTAAAATTTACGAAGTTTGGAAGGAGCTGATTATTTTTAGGCAAAAGATTGGAAATTGTATATCAGGCCTTAACTTGCAATTTAATTTGGAAACTTTCTCCACCTTCCTAAATATTTATAGACTGTCTTTAGTCAATCTCCTTAATGCAATGCCCTATTTAAGCGGTGCAAGCAACATAGATACAATTCAAGCAGTAATACCCTATTTAAGCGGTGCAAGCAACATAGATACAATTCAAGCAGCATCAAGCAGCACTGCTCGTTTGAGCGCCACATGAACCAATCTCCCGCTGATATTCTAATCAATAAATTTTCAGTCATTTTTGTTCATAATAACGTCATTGGACTAAAAATAGCAGAAGCAGTAAGCATTAAACAGGACAGCCATTCTTAAACGTCAAGTACGATCAGGGCTTTACTGTTCTCAAACTGTACTGAACTGGAACGTTCCAGAAGACCGCCACTTATTTAGGCCCCGCGGGATGGGTACCCTTCATTTCGTGTGTAACAGTGTTGCGTGGAGGTTGTTACCGTGAAGCTGGTGTCATAGGCCCACTGTACAAAAAGTCTCTTCTTTTGTGATTTTTCCAGCTGTGATATTTCGATATTTAAGTGTGATACTCTAGATTTAGCTTTAATACTTTGTGCAATAAAAACAACTTTCAATTTTACTTCACTATATACCTATGTGTTGGCGTGGAGCTTGTGTCATACTGTACTAAAATTCTCTCTTCTTTTGCGATTTATATTAGGAGTTCATTGACTTGAAACTGGCTGAAGTTTTACGCCGAAACGTTGTCAATGATTGTAATACAGTATTTTATGCAGTTGCAAAGTTTTATTCTCGAGTAGTTTTAAGGAGATTGACCAACGACTGTCTAAAAATGTTTAGGAAGGTGGAGAAAGTTTCCAAATTATATTTTAAAAATTCTGGAATTAAATTTCTGCAGATTTCTCAGCATGTGTTATATTGCAGAGGCTGGAGTACAGCACAAAAAAAATGCATCACAATTTGAAATTACTACAAGGCGCCTTGGAATGTGTGGTAAAAAAAGCCTCCTTGGCAGGAGACCAGGAATGTAGGAACATTTGTCGTACGTAGCTCTGAGTTACAGAATTCATTAAATATATGATTCTCTTGTTCTAGATAGCCTATGCATTTCAACAAAAATTACTGCGTGCTATAAATATGCGAAGCATGGTGAGAGATACATGTAGAAAAAACACACCTATCGCTCCCCGTCCAAGAAAACTATAACTGGGAAAAATCTACGTAGTTCGAACCAAACATTTAATTTACTACGGTGGGGAAAAAATTCGTTCGAGCAAATATTTTCTTGCTTCACCAGCTGCCAAAGTCCACGTCAACGCCAAGAGTAAGATAATTACTGAAAGCATAAATTTCTGAATTTTATTGATAGAGATAAAAATTGAATTAATAGCGCTGATCGCATACTTCCTTTGTATATCCTTGTCCCTCACTACTTTTTTTTAAGAAGAGTGACTTCCCATTTTCTCCATTCTTTTATAATATGTTTGGTTTATTTCCTCGAATAGCTGTACTCTATCATTAGATATATTTTATTACCACCGCTTCCCTTACTTCATTTATTCATTTATGTTCATCACTACTTTTCCAATATATCCTTCAGTTTATGTTTTTCTAAAAATATGTATCAATTTTTAGTATCACTTCTTTCAGTCGATGTATTTCTAACAATGGATGTAATTTATTAATATCGTTTCCTAGGATAAAGTACTTTTAATAATGTCAGGTGATCCAGAAAATTCTTGCGTTTTTCTGTTAACAAATCCACCTTAACATCAGCAGGAACATTCTTGGTTACCTTGTAATTATACATTAATATTTACTCACAACTCGGGAGCAATAACAAGACCTGCAATCATTGCCCTAACCCTCTCATTCCAGTTACCTTTGCTATCTAATCAGTTGTCGTTCTTCCAATGCTGCCCGGCGGGAACCCATTCCTTATCAGCATGACCCCCTCTTATCAGCGCGTCCGCCCCCGCGACGGGGCTCGCTTCCGGGTACCGCACCCTCCATGCATTTGCGGTGGGAGTTTTCCCTGGGACTTTTTCTGAAGAAAAGTCCTTTTGTTGCCAGTCATAGAGTGTTCGACCTCTGCAACGTCCCCGCATTGTGGCACATTTGCTGTTGGTTGTTGCCATTCGTGCAGGCGCTTGCCTTTTAGTTTGCGATTTGATGTTCTATTCGTGCAGGCTCTTGCCGGTAGGCTTACTGTTAGATATTGCCGTTATGGCAGGTGTTTGCTGATAGGTTTGTTGCTGGATATTTTCTTTCTGACCAGCCTTTACTGGCAGGTTTGCTCTAGACGTTGTCATTTGTGCAGGCGCTTGCCGGCAGGCTTGCTGTTAGTGCAGGCGCTTGCCGGCAGGCTTGCTGTTAGTGCAGGCGCTTGCCGGCAGGCTTGCTGTTAGATGTTGCCTGCGAGTTTGCGTCGGATGTTACCATTCTGAGAGACATCTATCGGCATGTTAGCTTAGGTGTTGCCATGCTGCCGGGTGCATCGTAGCAAGTTTACTTTGAGTGTTGCCATTCTGAGAAGCGCTTCTTAAGATGCTTGATGTGAGTGTTGCCATTCTGAGTTGTGCCTGCCGGCATGTTCCCTTTGGGTGTTGCCATACTGGAAGGCTCCTGCTGATAGGTTTGCTTTCACTGGCAATACTCACTTTTGCATCTTTCCATAAAACTTCATGGGTAATTCTTGTACCATTTCAATCCTCACTGTTTCATTTTTTTTACATATTTTGGAGCATTTTGAGGCACATTTGTAGTCCAGGATATAGGTATATAGTCAAATTTTTTGAATCGTATCGATTGTCAGTTGGATTATAAGATATTCATAATATATTTCAAACTGTTTTATGCCATCTTGTAGTATAGGTTACATATTGGCTATTCTTTATTACTGTTATATCTTTTTCACATAAGTCTTTTTTAAGCCTAAAAAGGCATTAGGCGCTAGAAAAGTCCCAAAAGCCTTAAAAACCCGAAGTTTCCAAGTGTCCATAACGATCAAAATGCTCAAAATGAATAAAAAGTCATATATGACTGAAATGCGTATAATGTTTCCAAATTCCAACAAATCTCCATCATTTTTTATGGCCGGGTGTACTAGGGTATATGTTATAACGTTTCAGTTCAAAAGTTCAAATATATGCCTGACGTATATATTCTGTTAGTTGTGGAGATGTATCGGTCACATAAAAGGAAACGCTCATACTTGAGCCTGTAAAATTCATTTGCGTAATGTAAAAATGCATCGTTTCAATCCAAACGAAGCAAGAACCCATTAACAATAAAGCACTTTAAAGTTAAACACCTTTGCACGCTTTTGTTACCTCTTGCTATCACACCCTAGAAGACAGAATTCTTGCTCACCAACACCCATGTATTTGAGCTTAAACGCGTTCTTGGCATGCTTATATAACCGCACCATCACATTGTTAGAGACAGAACTCTTCCACATGTAAAGACGCATTTTAGGCAGAGGCGCCTGCCTTGAATACTTATGTAAACACAAGCTATCAATGCTCGAGTTTACATCTTGAATGCCATGATTCACTCCCGCCGCAGTTGGTTTGTTTACACTTTTTACCTCAGGCATTAAACAGCGAGCGCGCTTTACCTGTGTCAGGTGCGGTGCTCTATTTCTGGCTGTGCCTACATTGTCGGCACGTGAGAAGGTGAGATGAAGACTTAGCATTCAAATTAAGATACTTTCAGACTTTTCTCCTGAGTTCCCTAAGATTTCCTGAGACTTCTTTCCTCATATAATAGGGTATTCCCCTCCCCCCTCCCCACGTTGGTGACTAGCTGTGACCCTATCGAAGCCAATTACAGCCGAGAGAACTCTGCAGATGTGGGGCGGTCTGAGTAGCACCACCTGGGACTCATTCGATGATCTTGCATCTCCTTCACCAAAGAGATCGAAGCTGTGTGGCTTCTGTAGTTCGCTAGCAATTAAATTTTAGCTAAAATTAATACTATTAAGATTTAAAACTGCTATTGGTTCTTTCCATATTATCACCTATGATAGTTACTTCGGATACGTTAACCCGTAGGCATAGACCGCAACAGTACTTGACTCTTAGGCAACGGAAAAATGGGATTTTCTCAAGAGCTATTCTTGCCCCTCTATCTAATAAATACTGAAGAAAAAACTTCCAAGGTACCCAAAATTTTTCTTGAGGAGAAGGTATCTTAGATACGGCGGGAACGCACTTGGGCGCTTGCCTGCATGACCGTGTCTGGACATGTTCATAATAGCTCTTGAGAAAATCCCTTTACCCATTTTGGCCGCCAGCGTCAGAGGCAGTAAGACCTAAGAGTCAAGTACTGTTGCGGTCTATGGCGTAGGTGTTAACGACATCATCTGTAATGCGTGCATCATCCGCGTCATGCATACGTATCATCCACGTTATATACATCAATCACGTTACAGATATCGTCCGCTGAATGTACAGTGGTGGCGCTTTAAGCTCGGACAGAATAAGAGTTTGCTATGAAATTCAAACTGCAGTGGTAGCTGCAAGTGTTGAAAGTAATGTGAATCAATTTCTATAAGCCGTACTGTAGGACTTCACGAGTTATACATTGTAACGGCTCATACCAAAAAGTTTGAAAATAATATTTACAATCTTCATATAGAGAATGGGTTGATTGGCATAACCACTGAAATAATGCTGTTGTTACTTAGACCATCCCTTGCCTAGGGCGTTTTTAAAGTGCCAGTGAATCATTAGACCACTATAGTGAAGTTTAAGATTATAGTTATTAAGTAATTAGGATACTGCCTATCTTATTTCATGGTGCGCGGATAATGATGACAGCTGCGCATATCTCTGCACTGTCAACATATTGCGAATGGTGCAGTAGGGGTTATTAGGGTTAGTACCGTGGAGTTTAGATCTTACGGTTTAATTTCCAATGCTGCTGATGATGCAACAATATTCCCTGGGACCTTGTTACATGAACCACACGAAAGACGAAGCCGAGCTTCGCAAATTACAGAGGGTGCGGTGAGGGGATGTTCGGGCGAGGTCATCCAGGGCATTTATGAGGGTCCCCCAGGTCAGGGACACCCAAGGGGCTTAGCTCCCCCTTCTCTTCCCCACCGAGTTATTTTACTGCGGAGGTCAACGGCTAATATTTGTAACCTTCACTGGGATTATGGACAAGCTGGAATGAGTGACTGACCTCTTGTTGCCTCAAGAATTTCGACTGACACGAGACTCCTGCGTATAATCTTTCCAGAGTTATGCATCTTAAACTGGAACACATACTCCAGTCGTACCTCCAGCTTCTGGACAGATGTTCAACTCGCACTTCATCAAGGTTGCACTGTGAAAGTTGGTTTCCAAAATCCCTCTGGAGAGAACTTAAGTTGAACTACGTGACAGCTGAACGTTCGTTCATAAGTTGAACGTGCGATTTTAGTGTGTGGCTTCGGCATAAGAGCCAATAAAATGAAGCAGGCTGATGCAAAGTATTTTCCTGAGTTTGCACATGCACAGGAAAACTGAAGAGGCGCCATTGTGGTTTAGCCTGCAAGGAATTCTTGGCTGCCTCATTAAATAAAATAGTGAAACAGCTTTTTTGGGCGGCCAAACCATATTATTGGGTGCGCCAAAACCGTAATGAGAACGTTAGAAACGCGTGGCTTAGCACAGTAGTTCTCAACCTTTTTCGCACGGGATGAACTAATAGAGTATAATAAAATATATGTAATGTTAGCCTAGAGAAGCACCCCAAGAGCGTGAGCACTGCAGCCTAGCAACGCAATGCTAACGAAAATATTCATGGATGATCACAAGAATTTATTCATCTCTTCTGTATGACATTCTTAACAGCTCATACAAATTTCGTGAAGATACAGTCATAACGTTTTGAGTTATGTTGCTAAGAGACAAACAGACAGACAAACCCCTGCAAATTCATCACTTTCTCGGCATAGGTAAAAAATTCAGCTAGTGCAATGCTTATCAGCCTTTTATGGTCCATGCACCCTTTGTATTACATATATTGTACCTTTCCCTTTTCAAAATATAGTTTACAAAAATGGTACATTTTGTACGTCCGATTGTTTTCGCGCTTGTTATTTGAAAATCACGGATCAGGAGGTCTTCAATATACCAACGCTTAGCAAATTAATCTAATTCAAGTTTACTCTCGAGCGTTCGAAACGCCACATGTTGGTGACAATCGCAAATCGATTACGTTTGAGGCGGCCTCGAGCTGCGCAGGACTGAGTTTGATGCTGTCTCACGTTGTGCGATTAAAACCTGAATTCCAATCCGTAGCGGTGATTCCAACCCTCTACACTGATGCCTCAAACAAGCATAAATCAATCAACAGTAGTTTATCTCTCGCTGAGTTGTTCACTCAAACACACCTATGTCATCTCAGCTCCTACCTGGGAATGGGCCCCTTGGTCCCACTACTGCCAGCTCTCTATTCTGATCTCATGTAATCTAGCGCGTCGCGGTCTAGTGCTGCCCGCCTACTCGAGGCGACCTTTGCGTGTGCACCTCCGCCCACACGAGGCTGCTTCACTCGATAATTTAGGGCCGTAAAACTCTCATTACTTTGCAATCGCTGCCCCTTGCACGCCCTCCCTGCGGCCACCGTCACTGTACGGCCTCACCAATATTGTCTTGTGACATGTTGGTTCCAAAGTTGGGCTAACGAGACTGCAGCATGTCACCTACCTCATGTTCTCTGTACCGCATACTGCACATGTTAGTTTCTAAATTTGGCTACTGAGATTGCTGCACGTTACCCACCTTATGTTCCTCGTACCGCATAATAAACATTATCTACTCTATCAATAATCACGGCCGCCGCAGAAGCTAAAACTGTAATTCAGCTTCTGCGCGGCGACCACAATTTTTGTTAGGGTAGCTAATCTCTCCTGGGACTATATCCTGACTAAATTTTCAGCCACCCCAAAAGTCACTTCACGGGCTCAGAGTCCGGGGGTGGCCTTGCAAGAAATCTGGTGCGCCCTCTGCGCACCAGAGTTGAAACTTCACAAAGTTTGACGTTTCTGGAGCTGAAGTTTCTGGGACCGTGACCATCGACTAACTTATTTGAACTGAACTTCGAGGTATAAATCACTGCAAATTTATCCTACTTCGAAAATGTACAATTGGGTTAGTAGAAAACCTACATATATAGTAGCAGCTGATATTTTAAGCGATTTTTTACAAGCATTTGAACTAATTTTTTTTTTTGTCAAGTATAATCCAAGTCTTCAGCATGTAATCGGAAGCGCAGGGAGAGCCGTTCCGGCGTTGCAAATTTCATACGGCACAGGCTTAAGGGTGATATGGCTATACAAATAGTAATAGTAATAGTAATAGATTACCATAGGTAAATTATTTTTTTGCCTTTACGAGTGCAACTGTACATCCGCTTGAACTTTTTTTGCGAATCAGACTTTCTATGTTTGTGCTTTCTGCTCGCCCTTGTACATCTGGTTACCTTGTCTTATGTCCTCTTCAATACGAAAGGTTTAAGGGTTAGAAATCTCTACTCATGACTATCCTGCTCACCGATGCGTTCATTACCAGCCCACATCCATGAATGATAGTTGTAAAGTCGCAGTACTCGGTTGGAAAAGTCTGCTAATTTAATGGTCCAGTGTCGGCACAACTCTGCGCACATTACCCACTATTACTGGCTGATGTATTCATATCGCTACTCTTCGGAATTGCGGCAGTACTCGTACTTGCTCTTTCGTAGAAATACGGCGGTATTCATACTTGTTCTTGTTCTAGTAGAACTTCTTTATTTTTCGTAGAACTATATTGGTGTTCGTCCTTGTTCATTTCTCTATCATGAGACTTCAATGTTTTCTCAGAATTATTACAGTATTTGTACTTTTTCTTCTCGTTTCAGTAAGATTCTGTTATTTTTTGTAGAAGTACGACAACATTTGCATTGTTCTTCTCGCCTTGGTAGAATTTTACTGTTTTTCTCAGAATTACAGCAGCACAAATACTTGTTCATTTTGCGCAAGGAGACCTTTATTTTTGTTCTCATATTTACGCCACTATTCGTACTTGCTCTTCCCGCGGTGGTTGAACTTCATTTCTTCTCTCGGAATCTTGGCAAAGATCGTCCTTGTTTTCATCGCCTCACTAAATATTTTTTCAGAATTATAGCAATACTCGCGCCTGTTCTTCTTGCTTTAGTAGAACTGAATTTTCTTCGAATTGATACGACCATTTTCTTATGAAAGCTAACTCGCGAGCATAGTTTTGATTAAAAATACGTTCATATAGGCCTAGACCAAAAACAAACTTTTCATCCTTAATCATACTTACAATTCATGAAAACATTTACTCAAGAATTTTGATGCCGTGAACATGTAAATTAAATAGAAAAAATTATCTGAACGATAAGAAAGTCTTGTAGAATTATCAGTCTTGCACCACATTCGGGTAAACCGTAGATGTTATTAAGCTGAAACATAAACATTCTTTTTATCCAATACGAAGTGTGTAAAAGTGAGAAGCTTAGAAATGGGGCCATAGACGGGCAAAGTTTGTTCACTACTACTTGAATATTGTTAGAACTGCAGCATTTTTTCTCAAGCTCATATTAGTGGTTTTTAAGTTGGAACTAGACCACAAATAGGTAAAAGTTGCTCGATGTCGTGTATGTTGTATGGAATTCATCTTTTTATTTCACCCATAGAAACTTTAAATGTTCACAGGTTGAAAATGGGACCGCGAGGTGGCTAAGTTGGTAGCATTGCATGCATTTTGTAGGAATGTAGCTTTTTATACTCAACTATTACTGCATTCAAGTTGTCCCCGCCTTGTTGAAATTGGGACCCATGCATGTAAAAAAAAACTTTCACTGTTCATCATCATTGCTCGCAGTGCACTTTTTCAGAAGGAAATTATTTGGAAGGGGTACGGCATTGTAGATTATGGTGGTTGTGCATGGGTTGAAAGATTGGGTTTAGAACTATTTAGGCTACCGCACTGGAACGACGTAGATTACAGACTTTCCAGTCCCTGCCATAAGCTCATCATAATTATAAATCAGGTAACACTCTTGTTACTGTGGAGTTAAACTGTTCATTTCCAGTGCTATGCAAACGAATGGCGGAACTACAACGCACCAAATATTCCCTCGATATGTGTACAAGTAAGCCTATACGTGCAAGCCTCTTGTTTTACGCACTTTTATGATGCGCAAAAGCAAAATTTTTCCTTCCAGCTCCTCGATATATGCATTTTTGATACAAGAGTACGTAGCTATATCGAGTACATGAAAATAAAAATATTGAACTTTAATAAAAGCATTGTTTATGAAAAGGCTTGTCCCTTATAATCGTACTTATATCTTGATCGTTTTCTAAAATACACGAAGGAGTTATTGTCAACAGCAAATTTCGAAAGGTATTTTTAGCTGCGACCCGCCTGTCCTCATTTCCTGATTAACTGCCTTGTAACTTTGCAGATCGCAATTACCAACAATGCTGCTCGGCCCTCCACCAAAACTCGCCGTGATTGCGAGGAACGATCAAAATAGCGGCCGTGTCCATCACCGACAAGATTTATTACCATTGCCGCCCTTTGATGCTGCTCAAAACTGAGACGGTCGGCACACAAAGCCCACGTCTCTCTGCTGTAGACTCGTTGTCAAAGCCCCCCCCCACTTCGAGACCTGCACGAGTTCGTTGTCCACATGCACTTACGGCATCGTCTGCGGTCGAGCTTTTCCCTTATCACGCTTGGTGTACAAATTTTACACGAGAATACACTATGTGGTTCCTGATACCAAGGGTGTTGACTTGAATGCTTGAAAATAATAAATAAATCAATTTGTCCTTAAAATGAACAAGAAAGTCCACGAAGAGTGAATAAAATCAAGACTTTTCGAGAATTATTCCCATTTTCAGAAATTTAAAATTTGAAAAGCGACCCATTTCAGTAACAAGTTTCCTTGTTTCATCTATTACCAGTCAGGGCGACAAGCAAACATTCGTTGCTGTACATGCCACCAAAATCAGTGTTTTGTTAATACCATATTTATTCTTTTTGTTTTGCTTAATGTCAGTCGTTGTGATAAAAGTACACATGTGCGTCTACATTCTTTTCTACATTCATTGCTTCTATAAGAACGTGCTTGCTCTGCTTTGCCCATAGTCATTTATTGTGATAGGTACGTAGCAATAATTGTAATGAGGAGTATACGTCTCTTCATTCTGTTGTATCCATCGATACATGCTATTATTAATCAAGTCTGCAGCCGTGCTCTTTATCTGTCATTATCGTAACAGAAAATGATCGTATTTATCTTCTGCCTTGTCGGAGGTTAAATCAACTTCCGACTTATTCCTGTTCAGCAGGCGGTGTCGAAAGTGCGTATCTGTAGCATGAATACTGAAAGCGAGTGTCTTCACAGGAGAGGTTGGAAGTGTACCTACGTATTTAGGATACGGTACCGACAATGTTGTCATGGTGCTGAAGTTATATGTACAGTACACTTACTGTTGGCTTCACCACTCATGAAGATAACTTTTATTTACTTTTTTTTTATATAAGCTGTAAATGTTTCCATGTAGTAGTTTATATAAGCAATAAGCCATTCATCACAATAAAAGGCAGTCATCACAGGCCTACACATCTATCATGTACTTTCCTTCATCATGTCTCTTGTTAGAAGCATCAACCATTCATCACAGCAGCAGTCGAGGCAGTCATCACGGGCCTGTATGTCTACCATATCGTTCCATGGCTCGCCATGTCTCCTGTTATAAGCATCAACCATTCATCACAGCCGAAGACGATGCAGTCAGTACGGGTCACGGCTTCCGTCATGGAGCTGGCCTCCTCAGCATGTCTCCTATTATCGTGATTCATTCTTCCGGTGCCTGATAATAGCCTCGGCCTTGTTCCTGCTAAGTATAGCCTGAGCTTGGGGAGAGGAAGGATCCCCGTCCCTCTGGTCAGAAAGGGCAGGTCGTAATCTTGTGTATCGGCCAAACGGGGTCGTGTTTATCTGCTCTCCGGGTCCCATCGTGGCGTTAATCTCTGCTTAAATTTCATCGTGAGAACAGGTCCAATCCTCCATCGTCCGCATCATCCAAGAGGTCCGGTACGCCATTGTCCATATCGTCCAAGAGGTTAGGCACTCCGTCGTCCACATCGTCTTCAGTTGTCTACGTTGTCCAAGAGGTCCAGTCCTCCAGTGTTTACACTGTCCATGAGGTCCAGACCTCCACGGTCTACATTGTCCAAGAGGTCCAGTCCTCCAGTGTTTACTTTGTCCATGAGGTCCAGTCCTGCAGTGTCTGCATTGTCCAAGAGGTCCAATCCTCCAGTGTCTGCATTGTCCATGTGGTCCAGTCCTCCAGTGTCTACATTGTGCATGAGGTCCAGTCCTCCAGTGTTTACATTGTCCGTGAGGTCCAGTCTTTCAGTGTTTATATTGTTTATTAGGTCCAGTCCTCCAGTGTCTGCATTGTCCATTGGGTCTAGTCCTCCAGTGTCTGCATTGTCCAAAAGGTCCAGCCCTCCAGTTTCTGCATTGTCCATGAGGTCCAGCCCTCCAGTTTCTGCATTGTCCAAAAGGTCCAGCCCTTCAGTTTCTGCATTGTCCATGAGGTCCAGTCCTCCAGTGTCTGCATTGTCCAAAAGGTCCAGCCCTCCAGTTTCTGCATTGTCCATGAGGTCCAGTCCTCCAGTGTTTACGTTGTCCATGAAGTCCAGTCCTCCAGTGTTTGCATTGTCCAAGAGGTCCAGTGCTCCAGTATCTACGTTGTCCAAAAGATCTTGTCCTCCGTTGTCCACAGAGTTCACGATGTGTCTAGTAAATATTTTCCTCCAAGTTTAGTAAGTTTCACAGCACGAACAAGTTCCATGGTTTGTTGTCTAAATTCTAAATACCTAGTACGGTATATCGTTATTTGAGGAGGGCCCGGCATCTATAAAATAATTCATCCACTGAAGATTGTACCTATGCTTTGCAGTTTTTCTACAGTCAGCTGTTGCAACCGATATGTTCGTGCTTCTTTAGTCTTCACTAAAATTGAATTTACAATTCAAGAAGCTTATGTTTTTTAGATGTCGGAGTCCATGTTTCAAAGTAAAGTTCAATCATTGTACTGTGTTGTGAATAATGAAGTAAGTAACATGCCGCAACCACAACAACATGTAAATTAAAAAGTTTTAATTGCTTTGTCGTCTGCGACATGCAGATGCTATCACCACCAGGTAACCCGAGTAACCCATTATCGGGTTACGCTAGTTCATTGAATGAAGAATTCACAACTTGGGAAGAGCAGACAGCTACCTTGTGAAAGTGATATACATATATAGATACTACCTATATATGTACGTAATAGAAAATTTGTACAGGTACGAGAGTACTCTACCAAAGCAACCTGCGAACGCGAAGAAGAAAATTTTGCATTTTTGGTACCTGATGAAGTGGTAGCCTGAGCTGTCAGTGATGTGTGCAGTTTGGATTCATATCGATAAAGTTCATTTTTGTGGAAAAAAGAAGAACATGCTCAGCTTAAGGACTTATCATGCTGAGCTTTCCGTCTAGCTCACGACCATCGAGGGCATCGATGAAGGCTAGTGACGGACTGATGCAGTGCTGGGCAAGTCTTAATGAGGTTTATAACCTGCGAGGCTGTCGATGAAGGCTAGTGACGGACTGATGCAGGGCTGGGCAAATCTTAATCAGGTTTATAACCTGCGAGGCTGTCGATGCAGGTTAGTGACGGACTGATGCAGTGCTGGTCAATCTTCAACAAATACTTTTACCAAACGCCCGTTTTTTACGTCAGTACGGAATACACGACGCAAGGCGTTTGTCCGGCTGACTTGATGCAGAGCTGACCAAAGGTTTGCTTAGTGCTAAGGACAGTAAACCTGTCGCTGAGGCTCATTGATGGAGAAAGATGAAAGAACGCCCCCTGGCGGAGGTTGCAGCATTACGCTCGTCCGACAGCTCCCTCTTTAATGGAAGACTCAACAAAGAGGCCGCTGATCTAAAAGAGCCGCAAACTTCCCAAAAAGAGTGCAGGATCTACTGTTAAAGAGCACGACTTAGAAAGGTGCTGCGGCAAATTCAGTAGCGTAGAAATATATTAGAATACGCAAATGGTTACAAACAAGAGCAAGGCCTGTATGAAGATCTGGGCTTGGATGGATGTTTTAGTTAAATTATTATTTGTTAAAATGCTACATTTTATGAAAAATGAGCGGGGCACCTGGGAAAAGAAGGACTTAAGAAAATGTTGCCGTAATTTGCAGTGTTTTAAATTATTAGAATAATGGAATGGTCTTAAAAAAAATTCAGGCATTTGCAAAGAAATTTAACAAACAAGGTGTTAAAGTAATTTTAAAGCTTTGACAGTTATTGGAATAATAAAACAGTGCAACAAGATCTCAGCACCTGTAACGAAACTGACTCATGAAAATGTTGTGCCAAGTTGAACAGCTTTGAAATTTATTTTCGAAGTGTATAATAAAATTAAAATGAAACAGCCGAGTAGAACTTGTATTGGAAGAAACGTTGCAGCGAATTTAACTGTATTGGAGAGCATGAAAATGTTATACAAACGCTAACTAATAAAGAAAAAATGGAAGTATCGTTGAAGCGCCATAGTTAAAGTAATACTGCATTAAATTTAACGGGTTGAATTAGTTTTTGAAAAGAAATAAAATGTTCATGATGATAATAATAGCAAAGCATCCAAAAGGAATGTAACTTAAAACGATCTGGGATTTTATCACCTGTCCATGAACGCACGTATGTGTAGATTTTTAATACCTAATACTAGTTGTACCTGGTATTATACGGCCTGTTTTATTAACGCTTTCGTGTTATTACCGAGCGAGCTTAGGGGTTTGAAGGCTTCTGTAACCGATGGTCTAACACCATCCATTTATGTAAATAGTGATGTAATCATTGTTGAATGCCTTGCAAAATGTTCGACAATTCATTTAGGTACAAAGCAAGATTGAGTTCGAGATAACAGATTCACTAGGAACCTAATACATTTGCTGTAGGTTTCTTGGAATAGGTAAAATTTCCCAGAGAAGCACAAGGATACTGCAAATCTAGAGGAAAGGGACGGAAAACCCGGAAACCATCAGCAGGGGCAATCAAGGAAGAATAAATAAACTTAAATTTATCACCGGGTTCTTGAGGCAATTGAGTAAATTTTATATAACGCAATATCTAGCACATAACCTGACCCCGTAGCGTATAGTACCATATAGTAGCCCGCAATCTAATGATCCTGTAGCTTATATGTGGCACATGTCACAGGACTGGATAGAACTGGAGAGACGAAATAATGATTTAAGGAAGAGACAAACTAGAACAAGCAGACGGAGAGAGAAAGACGTTGGCGAGCGACAAACGTTGTAATTTGGCGAACGATGTAATTTGGCGAACGATGTAATTTGGCGAACGATGTAATTTGGCGAACGATGTAATTTGGCGAACGATGTAATTTGGTTATGCATTAGTGGTCGACTGGCAGTCTAACCTAGAATTCTTGTCCTGCAGCGCCAACAACAACAACAATAATAATAATCATCAAAACTTGTTGAAATAGGTGAAATGAATTACAAAGTAGACAGCAAATACTGCTAGCTGGGCTCGGAAACATGCTGCAGTACATTTACCATTGTTGGAGTTGTAGCATAAGGCAAAATTAATTATGAATGACGGAGAAAAGTAAGCGCGTTTGCTGCTAGCAGACTCCATTGCAAGGCTGCAGTACAAAAAGTCTTGGTTATTGTATACGTGTTTTATAAAGGCAGGCTGAGACGTTAGTTTTTGCTCTGGGTTACAACTCACAGCCTTCGAATGCATCGGTGTCATGACTGTTTAAAGGAGAGAAAGTGCACTGCTTTTTCAGCTTTATTGAACTCCAGATTTGAAGAGATAGATAATCGAAACGTTCCTTGCTAAGTGAACTTACTGGAAGCGTAAACGAGCCATGCCTTGTAAGCGGTTGCGCCTAATCAACTACTAGCTTATACTTCACGTATTCTTTACTTCTGTTCTGATACATTTTTCCATATTTGCTGCTTTCTGTCAATTCGTTGATGAGATACTTTTTTGTATTCTGTCTGTGCCATTGTATGGCGTTGCAAACAGTGTATTGATGGGTGCAACAGGCGCCGTGCGAGGTGAGGCATGACAGGCCTCTGTGCGAGGCATGACAGGCTCCATATGAGGCATGAGTGGGCCCCGTGTGAGGCATGACAGGCTCCATATGAGGCATGACAAGCCTCCGTGTGAGGCATGACAGGCCTCCGTGTGAGGCATAGCTGGCCCCGTGTGAGGCATGTCAGGCCCCGTGTGAGGCATGACAGGCTCCATATGCGGCATGACAAGCCTCCGTGCGAGGCGTGACAGGCCCCGTGTTAGGCATAGTAGTCCCCGAGTGAGGTACGACAGGCCCTGTGTGAGGCCTGACAGGCCCGTCTGGAGCACGTTCCCCATCAGCTGGACCCATGCCACCACTGTACTTACATCACATAGATCAGTAGCCCGTTGTACAGCTCCCCCTCCCTGTCCTCGCCAGTATTGAACTGCCCAGCTCAGCTGTTAAAGTTGCGCCTCCTCCGTGATACCTTACGGGCGGCGGGTGGTGGGTGGCGGGTGGCAGGCGTTGGGTGGTGGGTGGCGGATGATGGTTGTCTAACGGCGGGGGGNGGTGGCGGGTGGCAGGCGTTGGGTGGTGGGTGGCGGATGATGGTTGTCTAACGGCGGGTGGTGGTGGATGCTGGACGATGGGTGATGGGTGGCACGTGGCGAGTAGTTGGTGGTGGGCATATGGAGGATGTGATGGCTTATGGTGGATGGAGGGGGAAATGTTCCCATATAAGCTGATGGGTGCGGTGGGTGGTAGCTGGGGAGGTAACACAGGACAGAACTCTAGTTCTCGATGCACGTGTTCCTAATACTCGCGAGTTCGAGCGCGTTGAAAATTACAGCTTTTACAAGCATTTGAAAAAAAAGCATTGTCTTTACATTAGGGAAATAAAGAGTACCGTTACTTAGTGCATTTGAAAATACAAACGTCTGTTAATCGTAACTTATCAGACTGGATCTGTTAGTTACAAATTATTAAAATTTATTTCGTTCTATTTCTCTTGTACAATTTTAGTTCCGTTTGCTTATACATGATTAGACTCAGCTCCGTTCAATTGCGTTCGCAACCTAATGTCTTGGATTGAACCGTTTGGTTGTATTCCTTCGAGATTTATTCATATATACCTTTTAAATATATTCAGGAACTGACAGCACTGTAGACTGACTTTATCTTATACTGGTAATAATTACCTACGAACAGACAGTAGGTATTGTGGTTTCCAGAACTCGGTATAATTTTGATTCTGGTATCTAGAAATCCCGTCACGTAAAAAACATTCAGTCGTCCACCAGCAAGAAGGTAATCATGGCTATATTAGCAAGACATTCCATCAGTCATGTGACGCCAGAGGTAGCTATGCAAGAAAGACGGCCAATCAAATCTGGTCTCATTTGCTGTCTGCATATTTTTTTATCGTTCGCTTAGGTTGCTTCCGCCTTGTGAACGGTTCCTGTATTGTAAAGCTCGGGCAGGTATGTTAGAAAACAGTGGGCGCTTATGTTACAAAATAAGTAGCATTTTTAATCCAAGCTCGGGACACAAGAGGAAGCTGATACCTGTGTTCGTAGACATAAAAATACTGTAATGATACATCGTTGAATAACAAACTAACTGATATTTAGTGTTTATTCCATTGTTTTGTTACAAAATGCTAAATTAACAACTGTTCACTACCTTGAACGTACTTGACTATAGTTGTAAATCTTCTTTCCTTGCATGCGTAGGTCCAAAGAAATCATTTTTGCGCCCTATTTGTTTTTTGTACCAATGTATGTATCCACGGGTCACTTAGTCGTATCCTATACTCGCAGAAAAATCACAGCTGCGGTTAGTTTAAATTCATCTTTCGAACGCTAAGTCTAAACAGACTTCTATTTAGAGCCACCTTTTCCAGGAATTACAAATTTATACCGTTGTCGATATTTCTCTAGTAGTGTAGTAGTAGTAGTAGTAGTAGTTGTAGTAGTAGCATTGGCCAGCATTGATGAAACCAAAAACACACACATGATTTCTCTTCCAATATGATACATTCAGGAGAAAAACGGGATAAAAATCTTTGAAAGATTGAGGACGCGGGAAGGAGTTATGTCGTCTTCGAAGCCCTAGACGCTATTTTTTTTTCTTTCTCCTGCTATTGCAACTATTCGCATTATTAATCGTACAGCTTAGTTTTCTCCGTTTACTTTCAACTCTTTATGCTTTTCTTTTTGTAAGTTTAACCATAAGTTTCTCGAACGTTAGAGTTGAGAATCCCTTCATACTTAATTAACGCTTCCATGGAATGCTTGTTTACTAGTGGACCCCACGCGTGAAAAAACTCGCGCAATCTAACACTAAGAATGACCGTCGTGTGTTTATATATTTAATAATTATTTATTTGTATATTCGGTGTCACGCTCTTAAGAGCAGAAAGGAAGAAGCTTTTTCTTTTCCAACGTTGAAGTTCACTCAATGCAGATACATATATACGTACAGCTTCTCTAAGCACTCCGTTGCATCGTCGTTCGTGCTCTCTTGTGAGGTTGCCTTCATCCAATATTTCTATTTTTTCGTGTCCGCTCTTAACGAAATAGATAGGAGAAAAATAGGCCACGTCTTGCTTGAAACACTTCATGAAATCGGGACAATATCTATGCAGCTTCTGAAGTCCGATTTTATAACTTTTTTCTTTCGGGTCACGGTGCGTAAATTCGGCAGATGACCAACGGAGCCCTCACGTGATTATTCTTCACGAGTAATAGAGAACTGTTTCTTCTAGCTTACTGTCTTTCTCTTCTTCTTCTTCTTCTTCTTCTACAGCAGTATTATCCCTGTTCAAAGGGGGTCGCTGAAGCAGATCATGCTATTCCATGTATTTCTGTCAATTACCATGTGTTCCTCCAGCTCCATATCACGCATATCATCCGTCACAATGCCCAAAAATTTCGGCACTTCAGTGAAGCAGATATTTAAGTTCGCAAGACCGTATCTTGGCTACGGAGCGCTGACATGCATGCATGCTGGCTGGAGTTACATTCAAGTTTATTTCAGTGTTTTACTCAAGATTTACATCTGCCTATCACTATATTGAAGACGCACGTTTAATTATGAAGAAAGATAGGGAACGTATAAGAAGTACGAGACTACTACTGTCTCAAGAGCGAAGACGTGCTACAAATGGAGAGAGATTAATTGTCTGTACGATACAAACAAGAAAGACTTGAAGCAGAATGGTTATAGAAGTGAATGAAAGCTGCTGATAAGCGTGAGCGGGAAAATGTGGAAACGGCAAGTCAGAGAAAAGCGGACCTAAGGTTGACAGCACGACTGTGGATCAATTAAGAAAATGAAGCAATTCAGAGATGATTCCTCAACGGCCTATATTGATAAAAGATATTGATTATTGCGTAAATTTCTTCACGCACGGGTCCACTGGTTCAGATAATAAAGGGGTAAGGATATCACTTTAGCCTTCTGCCACCTCGTCATCGTTGATTACGAAATCGGCATCCTGGCCTATTTTTCGCCTTTCTATTTCGAGAAGAACGGACACGAAATAAATATTGGATGAAGGAAACCTCAGAAGAGAGCACGAACGAAGATGCAACGGAGTGCTTAGAGAAGCTGTATGTAACCGCAATGAGTGAACTTCAACTTTGGAAAAGAAAGAATTTTGTCCCATCTATCCTTAAGAGCGTGACACGGAACATATAAATAAACAAATAAATATATAAACACACTACGGTCATTCTTAGTGTTAGATGAATTACATGTATATTTACCTCGCCATGTAATAGTACAGCTGCACTCCTATAACGCTGACAGAAATATTATCATCGCTTCAGGAAGAGTCTCCTCTCCGGTTTGGGACGGGGAGACAAGTTCTACATTATACGTGCTTCCTTACATCCGTAAGATATTTTCCTTCATTAATAGTAGAGAAAAACGCCTAACTGTGTTGTAGTACACGCTATACCGGCCAAGTTTGACATCACCATCCTGCTTGTCACCCGATGTGGCACTGCCAGTTGCCGATGTGGCACTGCCAGTTGCCGATGTGGCACTGCCAGTTGCCGATGTGGCACTGCCAGTTGCCACCATTCCCTACTGCTGGCATTGTATCCTGTCAGCGTTTCAGGATTTTCTCCATTTTAGGAAGGTTCCACTTCAGACACTTTTTCTATTTTGGATTGTGTAGTTGAACAGTGTTAGTCTAGTAAGAGCGGAATATTTTCACTCAGTACTGAAATATGGTCGACTCTACAATCCAGTGTGTTATATAGAAAATTTCCCTCATGGCTTATTTTTTCTGCGAGTATTAGTTTTGACTCTGTATCGTCCACTTACTATAATTAACCTCTTCACCTTCTGTGAAGGTGACAACTGTGCTGTATAAATGTGGACCCAGAAGTCCACCTGGTCCTTAAAGGGTAAACTCTTTGCTGGGCGGCTGAAACGCACACTTGTAGGAACCATGGTCGTTTACCCGGTTAAGGGTTAAGAGCAGCAGGTCAGAGAAAACCAGAACCAAGGTTCCTTCACTTCTCTAGAGATGGCCTCCTTTATCAGTGAACGTTGTCCAGTTTCCCTTAATGTAATATTTGCATAATTTCTCGTTTTCTTTTCAGAATGTAAATTATATCAGATTATGATCACTATTTGCGGTGTAGTAACAAGGTTTTTACTAATGTTTTCTTTACCTCATTTCTTTTTTTTTCAGGAAATTAATTATTTCAGGTTATAACCACAGTTGGCAATATAGTAATGCTGTTTCTATTACGTATTTGCTCACAACTTTCGTTTGACTGAGGTTCTATCCAGCTAAATTTTCATTACTCTTATCTGAACAAAAGCTCCTGCTTCTAAAGACGCCGTAAACTAAGTCTTTTTCTCTGCCAAATAAGGCAAATCTAGTCATTGTGTTCACAAATATAATTTTAAATTAACTAAGAGTAATGAGTGCCCTCTGTATGAAGCATTAGCTACTGCATTTGATAGCTTAGAGTTCAAGGCTAAATTAGTTGATTTTTCTTTAGTGAGTCAGATCTTCTAGGGAAAATATCCACCTCTACGCAATTTAAGACAATCAGAAAATATTGTAAAGTGAGCGAGGCAGCCGGCATCCAGTGGAGAAGGTATGATGAGCATCAGTGGAGATGATGGCGGGTTGTGACCGCGCGACGGTAACACCGACACTCCTTGAGATAGCCTCCTGCAAGGCAACACTGCTGTCTTGACTTGGTCCTACGTCATGGCACGTTTAGAAAGTGAGTAGTTTCTATAGTTTTGGCTGCTCTTGACTTACAGCTTGGCATGCCGTGTGTCAGTAACGTTGATGTCCATATCAATACTTTCAACTTCGTCACTGGAGCTACTTTCAACTTGCCACCGTTTGCTGCGTGTCAGTAATGTTTAAGTCCACATCAATACTATGTGTTTCGTATCATTACAGGTGCTTTCGATTTACCACAATTAGTCATAATCTTGTTTGAGGTTATTTTCGAGTGCCTTCGAATCTCCTTCACTCTAGTGACATTATTCATATCATAATCCGGATTTAGTTTACGTCTAGTGTGTTGCAAAGCAAAGGCGCTTAATTTTAATTACATTAATATTTACCTGTGATTTGGTTTATAAGTAGGTTAAAGCTTTTCGCAATGAAAATGTGAATTCTGATAACACTGCTCAATTCAGGCACTTCAAGTGCAATCGGAAACATGATTGCGATTCAACGTGGCAACTGGAGGACCTCTTAGATGTGATTTATCAACATTTTCAACTTAACATGTCACTTCGTTTTGAGGATAACTGTTGAAAAATTTCAATATGATAGAGAAAGTAAGATGCCACGATGATTGATTGCATGGTTCAACTAAAATCTCCCCATAACTTCTATATGAACATTTATATCGTAAATGGAGGACTAAATTCCCTAATGGACTAATGTCAATTAATAAAAATGCCTTTGCTTAGTTGCCTATATACTGTAACCCACTCTAACTCTACAGTGGCTGTGGAATGAGGTTTAAGTTTAGCTACTGATAAGAGCTAAGTCTGGCTGGCTGCGCTGTGAAATGTGAAGTTGTTTGTTGTAGTTCAATGTTGCGGTGTTCCAGTGCTGTCGTCGAGATTAGATAGTACACAATAGACGAACCAACAGGTTCATTCCTATGGAGAATCCGGGACTTCGGTACACTCTGGTCCTGTATGAGCTAGTGCCATTACATCACAGTCATAGAGATATTTGGGGAAGAAAAGAAAAAACCAAGAAACTTAGCTGAGCCAAAAAGTTGATCGAGTAAGCACCGTTAATTGTTGCATACACGCGGAGCTCGGGGACAGTAAGTAAGTTGAGACATGAAAGAAAACGAATTACGGTGGTGTAGAATTTTTGGCCGTTACGAGTTTGGGACTCCTGGAGGGGGAGCCCGTAACCGTGGAGGATGTTGTTCCCAATGCTTGTCAAGACGATTTTTAAACGCATTGACTGACTCAGCACCGACCACTTCGGAAGGGAGGGAGGGGAGGAGTCTATTCCACATATTCAAAATGAAGTACGAGAAGAACTATTGGCTGAGAATAGTTCTTCGATTTTTATGCTTGGGTTTCTGGTCGTTGTTTCGTAGGCGAACATTAACATCTCTGTCCATGTCGATAAAACCATTACAGGATTTCAAAGTCGATCACTCTCGTGGACCCTGCATTCAGATCCATGTTATGCCCAAGCAGGATTGTTAAAGCAGTGCTCACTTCGTCTTTTGCAGTGTCCATCACAGCAGATTTTGTAGGGCAGTCTAGTACAACCTCTGCTCATCGTATCCTATGCTCAGTATCATGGGAATGTTTGTGTCGGGGATTTTTTTTTTCATCAATTCAAAAACTAATTATCTTGTTCTCAATGTCAATTAGTATTACCGCTTAGTTATTATATTTTTCTATGTTGATTTAATTGAGTACGGTATTTTTTTATACTGGTCATATCAAAAACTGACTTCCTCGTGCTAAGTGCCAATTACTACCGTTACGTTTATATACATATTCATACACATATTTTTTTGTTATTTTAACCAAAAACCGCACCAGTGCTGTTGCGGTCTACGTTTCAATAATTGATTTCCTCGTTCAAAACGATAATTATCATTAACGCTAAATTGTTTTCTTTTATACCTTGCCATTGCAGAACTGATGTTCTCGCTCAACGCCGCAGTTATTCCTGTCGTTAACGGAACTAGAACAATCAGATTGTCGTTCCCGGCGAACTTGAGTCTCGTAATGGGGTTCAATACGAGGAGTTGGCCCGTATTGGTCTTAACATACATGCAAAGTCTCATTTCTGCCACAAAGTAAACACGCGCACACGCTCCTGCAGACGCGCACACTCTCACCTACACTGACAGGTGTGTCAAAGACATACGCCAGTTTCAAGCGCCACAAAAAATATATATATTTATATAAAAGCGTATGGACTTGTATCCTTCTCCGGAGTATTGAGTTGTTGGCATTCTAACCTTTATCGGTTTTCGATGAATGCATCGAATTTGATCCATGATGCCCTAGCAAGCCGTCATCAATAGAATTACAGACAAACTGTGGCTGGTTGGACTGGATTATTTCGAACGCACCTACGCACTTATATAGTACATGCACAACGGGAACTCGCGAGCGTGTCACAGATATTTTCAGCGCTAGTATTATTAGCACTAAGAGCTCTACGAACTTTTCAGCTAAGACCTCTACGAAAAAAAAAACTTTTCAGTCCCGTCCATCGTGGTGCACAACGGCTCCAGCAGTCCCCCCGCCAGTCCCCCTGGTCCAGCACACCACTCTGTCGAGGGGGATCCACCCCCGCTTGCTGAGGTATGGTTGGTTAGCGAGCTATGGAATGTCAGGGTGCCAGACTAGGATCTCCTTTAGTGATTTAAGTCGCTAGTACAAGAAACTTCAGAACTCAGGTGGCGACAAATGGTGTCACTGGCACTGCAAGTCGAGTTGAACTGTGGTACTTCACTTGAACAGTCCGAAACTTACCCTAGTTATTATTATTATTTTGCTCGAGCATATCAATACAGTTCTTCAGCCCATGTTGATATCTATGGAAGGTTTAGATTCTCTATAGATGCTCTAATGCGTTTGCCAGTGTTGGCTTGTTGCTGAAGTTTGAACTATCATTATTCTTCAAGTTCGACAGTTGTTCAGTGTTCACTACTACCACCACGTATTCAACTTGACCCAATGTTCCAGTTTCAACGACTGCTGAATTTACGGCATTGTCAAATTTAACGAGTGCTCCGATGTTTGAATAGTAATAAAAATTCAGTTCCTTACTAATCAATAAAGTTCCTAACGACATTTTTCCCCAGGGAGAGGCTGGGGACGTCGGGGCAGCGGGTGGGGTCCACACCCCCATCAGCAACCCCTCCCCTGACCCACACGGAAAACCCCCTGCTCATTGTGGTGGCATTGGGCCCCCTGGTGGTGGGGACCACGCGTGTGGCCCGTCAGGTCCCGGACCTGGGGGAGGGGATCCTGGCGCTTACTCCCCCGGACCCTCTCCAGGTCCTTCCCCATCAAGGAGCAGATCCTTGGATCTGCCTTCACTCCATCTCGAAGGAGACTCATCTGCTCCCTCACCTCCTTCCCTCAGAAACAGGGTATGTTGCTTGAATGAGTTGAAATCAGAGAAATAACACGCTGGAAAAACTAGTACGTAGTTATTTGCAACGTCATGCGTCAATAAAAAACAACAGAAAATTTAATGTCGTAAATTGAATCTTATAGATAAAACAATCTAGACGTCAGATGCCTAAAAAACGGTAAAAACAGTACAAATATGTCTTTCATAAATTGATCCACCTCTTGGATAGATACGCAGATATCTATCCATCAGGTGATTAAACAAGTCAAGAACATGATCCGTGATTGAATTCTAATGACCGATGGTTCGGATGAAGTCAACTAACGTAGCTAAAAAGAGAACTATAATATTTTTAAAATTGCATGCGTAGGTAAATCCGCTGAATGTAACATACACGGAGTACGCCTCAGCCAGTTGTCGCTGTAGCTGGAAGCCTCCCAATTAGGCCTAGCTGCACAGC
Source organism: Parhyale hawaiensis (assembly GCA_001587735.2). Taxonomy (NCBI): domain Eukaryota; kingdom Metazoa; phylum Arthropoda; class Malacostraca; order Amphipoda; family Hyalidae; genus Parhyale; species Parhyale hawaiensis. The sequence continues at coordinate 10,637,325 of LQNS02278161.1, forward strand.
TCGACTGTCGACCTGGCTGTAACTGGTTGATGACCTCAGTAATGCTAGAGCTATGCAATGTATCTTAAACAAGATGGAAGCCGTTGATTTAATTCTGTTGGTAGAAAGAGAATAGCCGAATAAATTTTGAAGCAGTTAAGAACTACTGAATGAATCGGGTTTACGTCACGATCTCCCGCATCTCCCAAGTAGGGATTACGGGCTTGGACGGTGTCTAGCTAATGTCAGGACGTTTACTGGAACTTAGGCCTTTATTCACCGGATGAAGCAGTGACGCTTATAGGATTAGAATCCGGCACCTGCAGATCCAGAGGCGGGAACTTTACCATTACGCCGCGGCGGCCCATCAGTTAAGAACTACCTTCTGTATTTTAATAACATTCGAACCCCTTGATCGAATATTTTGTATTTTTATATCATTGCAGCAGATGGGTAAACAGAAACAGCTGCAGCGCAGCCACGCCATGAGGGAGGATGCCTCCCCACCTCCCCCCGACTTGCCCCTGCCCCCGCTGCCCCTTTCCCACTGCGGGGGTAACAGCCTTACTGTGTCCCCCACCGTGTCTATCCAGGGAGGAGTCGGGCCACCTGGGGGATTGTCCAGCAGACGTCGCCTCAGACACCAGGGATCGTCCCAAGGCTCCCTTCAGGGGTCTCTGCAGGGGTCCCTTCAAGGATCTTTTGAAGGGTCATCCCCTTGTCTCTCCAGAGGTGAGATCCTTCAATTCTACCCTATGTCATCCTTCAGGAATTTCAAACTGCATTGTTGGCTCGTGTAAGAGCATAGCAGAGCTACAACATCCCCTAGATTTCCTAGATATTATCATAACTATCAATCTAACTTGCTTTTGAAACTCTTTTTATTTGTGATTGTGCATTGCGCTTCTATGTAGTTCTTAAGCGTGATGCAACTGACCACATTTTTGTTCATTTGAAAATCCGGAAAATTAGTTGCAGAACTATATACCACTCCACATTGCTCTCGATATTGTAATTAGTATGTAATGCAATAAGTCATGTTCTTTCTTTGCATTTGTACAATATAATGGGCCCACCCTAGCTCATTGCTATTATCATTTCCGTCGTTCAAGACAAGTTCTGAAAGAAGTCTGCTTTAGAACTGTACTGCAACCACTTAACTAGATTCAGCAAGCCTAGGGTTCAGCAGCTGTGTGCATTTTTGTTCATAGTGTTTATTTGCTTCACTTGTATTATTTGCGGCAGAGTCATCCATGGAGTACACGGACAGCAGTGGGGTCGACCTCCTCCAGTTCATCATACAAACTCTGCACAAACACCAAAAAGACCGCGCCGTCCTCCTTAAGATAGAGAGAGAACTCATCAACCTCATCAAAGATACCAAGTGAGATATTTGTCATATTAATCTACCCGAGACAACTTCATTAAAATATTCCATTATTTATTCATGATCCTCCATTTGGGACTAGTTTAACGCCTTCTTCAATAGCCTGCTTTACAGCACAACGTTCTGCTTCCAATATTAAACCTCAGTTGCGATCGAGCTGATGTTAAATTTACTGGTTACTAAACTAAGGCAAAAATCTAATGTTAAATTGAAGTCGACTTGGTTAGTTAGTTTCTTTTTTTTTCTGATGATGGGATTTTTCATCCCGAAACTTTAAATTTTAAATTTAGTCGACTTCAATTTAACATTAGATTACTGGTTACTTCTATACTTTCGTTTCCACAGACGGAGTCACCATAAGTTCCAGCAGATGTCGTCATATCACCGCATGCTGGTACACCGATGTGCGGCGTACTTCGGTCTGGAGCACAACGTCGACCAGGCCGGGACAGCTGTGATTGTCAACAAGACCAAAAATACGAGGTAAGATTGCATGTTCATTTGTTGTTCTTATTGGGGATACGGGAAAAAAAATACTAGGAAGAATTTGTGTGTGGTTCTTGTTATCGCGATCAAGCCAAAGTTATCAGAGGAAATGGATGCTTGTTTTTGCGGCCATTGTGAACTAGAGCTAAAAATACAATGCCAAATCAAGTATTTGAACGGCTTCAACGACGTACCTACAACGGGGCTTTTTGAAAGGGACCTCAATGATCGCTTGCGAAACAACGGTCAAAAACTCAAGCATAAAGCTCGAAGAACGACCTTAAGTCAGCAGTTCTTTCCGTATTTCATAGTCAGCATTGGAATAGACTCCCTTCCGATGTTGTTAGTGTGGAGTCAGTCAACGCGTTTAAAAATCGTCTTGACATATATTGGGAGAGACATCCTCCGCAACTAAGAACTCCTCCTCCAGGAGTCGCAAACTCTTAACGGCCAAAGCTTCCGAGGCCACCTTGATCCGTCTCCTTCTCTCTCCCGCTCCAACTACACAGTTTGATGTCTCTAAGCTCCGCATGTCAGCGGCTCTTGATCGTGCTTGCGTGCATTCAAGATCGTCTCTTGGGCATGGACTCTTCACCCCACCCCATCCTTTTTTTCTCTCTCTCTCTTTTCTCCTGTCCTCTATATCCTACTAACATAATGGCAATAGCTCATAGACGGCCGGGGCGTATGTTCCGGTGTCTCTTTGGGAATGGGCCTATTGGTTCGTCTACTCCCGCCTATCTAATCTAATCTAAAAAATCGAACTAAAATTTCTTGTAGTTTCTGTAACCAAGACCACAGACACCAGGCGAGACAGTGTGTAAATTTTATGCTATGATTACAAACGCAGCTAAAAACAGAAGGAAACTCTGTTGCTGAGTAAGTGTGATGTACATTATAAGATCTGTGTAAACTTCTTGGTGGTTTCAGTTGTCTTGCTCCGGGTAGTTAAATGTGTTTAGTAAAGTCCGTAGAGTTTTTAAAATTTTCTCTCAAATTAGAGTATATGGTATTTAAAAGCGTGTGGAAATTATCCGTTCTCTTGCACTGCTTAAACTACAGTACAGTGAACTTTGAATGATTAGTTTTGCTAATATCTGGTGCAGTGTATTTCAGGACTGTGAAAGTGATGCGTTTGTAAAATGTATAGGCTTTTCAAAAATTTTTAACCATTTAAGAAAAACTCGTTCTGCTGATGTCTAAAATCTTTAAAATATTATCCTCATCCATTCCAGTTAATATGGTACCGTGTATGACACGTACAGAGTAGCGTTTTTTATGGAAAAGGAGAAATTAATCTATTGTGAGCCCTGGCACTCACAGCCCGCCGACAGGGCTGCCGACAGTCAAGCTGCAGCTGCGACAGAGCTGAACCTCACATTACGGCAGTCACAGGCGCACTGAGCCGCGGGCGATGACTGAGTCCGAACAGACTGATGTTGCGCGAGTCTCTACTGCCGACCCACACTCCTCTTTATATACCAGCTTCAGCTTTCGATGCAGCAGCCCTTAATCATGTTGTGCAACGCTGAGTATTAGGATTATGTTTCGTTACAGGCTGCCAGAGAAACGCTTTAGGGAATATTTATGTTTCGTTACAGGCTGCTAGAAAACGCCTTAGGGAATATTTATGTTTCGTTGCAGGCTGCCAGAGAAACGCTTTAGGGAATATTTATGTTTCGTTGCAGGCTGCCAGAGAAACGCTTCAGTGAATATTTATGTTTCGTTGCAGGCTGCCAGAGAAACGCTTTAGGGAATATTTCTGCGACGAGATGGCCCCTCTGCCTGACGACATGCCCAGGCGGTCTGTCTTGAGACGGGAGTGCGCTTCCTTCGAGGATACGCTGGGCTTTAAGGTAACGACACTACAAATTTTTTTACTGTACTATATGTCCACACAATATTTGTGCATTCTTGGCCATATTTATTGAAAATTAATTGTTTGTCAAATAACAGTATCATCTTGTGTGACAATACCTATTTAAATTATTTTCTTGTGCCATATATCCACATGATGTTGGTACGTTGTTGGCCATATTCATTGATAACTAGCTATTTTTCCAGATGGCAATGTCAGATTGTGTGGCAATATCTATTTCAGTTATTTTATGTTAATATATATTCACAGAATATTTTGGTACATTAGTGGCCATGTTTATTGATAACTAGCCATTTCTGCAGATAATAATAATAACTACAACATATGGCACATTGTAGCGACCACAACTTTTTTAGGCACTCTTGGGTCCATGTTACGGCAAGTTCGAGGGTTTTGTGCGTTTCGGCCTTTATAGATCCCGACGATTTTTACTACTTCCACCGAAACACCAGCAGCTTAATTTTACTTGGATAATTGGTGATGGTGTACTGTTGTGAGTTCGTTATTTTATCATGACTATAGGTGTGAGTAAGACATGTAGCAAAATACATAGCCCAAGTAGGAAAAATATTAATTACAAGAAACATGTTTTGGTAGCAGATATTAAATAATTTCCATCTCAGTATCGTGCACCTGGCATCAATCTGTGGTACAAAGTTACAGCCCTCTTCCAACTGCATGATGTCCAATCACAAGACTATAAAACAGGCCTTTTCTTAGTGTTGTGTTTGGGCCGCTAGTAGCTGTACGTGCCCACTTCAGATTTAATTTTTTATTTTATATGTTGACGTTAACCAATTGTTGTTGTCTGTTGCAAAAGTCAGCGTTCTTCAGAATGTACTTAATGATTACGAACGAACATTACCTATTGATTTTAATCTTACAGCAAGGACCCGAACATCTGAACGACCCTCGACGGAGCAAGAGCTTCGAAGAGCGTCAGGAGGAGTACCATCGGGCACGGAAAAGAATATACAGTCAGGAGGTTAGTTTCGCGGCGCAGTTGTTACGTCATTGCCTGTAGGTACAGTTGTGACGTCATTGCTTTTAGGCCCTAGCGTAATTTATTGAAGCAGGAAGTTGATTTCCATATGGTGCTGTGACGTCATAACTCCCTAGGCCTACATTTGTAGCTCGGTTGACTTTATTACTCTGTATCAAGGTTTTCACAGTAGAAAAAGCGTTTCAAATGATAATAAAAGCATAGAGAAACAATGAATTTTGAAGCAGTAGAGTGGAAAACATCATGACCGTGACTTTATATCATTCAATTGTGGTATCAGCTGATCGTAGAACGAAAGCCGAAACGTAACTGGTAGATAGTCTCGTGCGTTTCTCGAACAGAAAACAAAGGTTTCGTTCGATGGACACAGGTAGACTTACCTCATGGAATGTGAAAAATTCTATCGTAACAGAAAGTAACAGATGTTTCGTATCACCGTAAAGCGTTCAATTTACTTTTGCTCCCATGATGTCATCTTTGTGCCGAGGCCACACTACACAATCGCGAGCTCAACACATGAGCGGATATTCAGATCGCTCGCCCTTCAACTTAAGTACTTTCCAGTGATATCGTGGAAGGCGACTTTTACTGTGTGCGAGTTAAATCTCCGCTTGTATGTTGAGTGAGCCTGCATTTGCATAGTATAGCCCTAGTAATAATGTTAACCTGTATACAGGACATTGCTCGTAAACTAAAAAATGCAAAGTGCAACTATGATCTGAACAGAGGCTGATCGAGTAGTGAGTAACCGTGACACAAGTTAGCAAAAAAAAAGTTTCATCTCCACATCCGAATGCATTGCTTTGTTTAAAAATGTATTTCTTAAACAGAACTGCAAGATGAATGCTGATGTTAAACTTCTAGTATTGTAGTTATACAAAAGTTTCAAGAAGTTTGAGTTAGAATTCCCTTCATGTTTTGAGAGATATCCGAAACTTTACTGACAGCATTTGTTGAGCAAACTGAACTTGACTGTTAATATTTTAATACCTTTCTGATAAATGAACTCAATGGTTTGTTTACGAGGACTCAAAACAACATTCGGTTGATTAGCATCCTGTACATCTAAGTGAGAAGTACAATTACTTACGCTACAGTCACTGTTGTGTCGTCATTCTTAGTGTAATTCATACGCAGATAATTTCTTACTGAATTAGTCAAACTTCTGTAGTTTCCAGAGGTTGTTTTGTTCCTTGCAGTCCTTCTCTTCGCTGGAGGGAGGAAGCGAACCCCGGTTCGGAGACCGCTGCCGGGGCTTCTGTCACGAGGAGTACCGGTGGAGGGACCGGCACTGCTGGCACTTCACTGAGGCGGTGCCGCCGCGACCCCGGCACTACTACGACAATCACAGACTTAGGTAAGACCACGGCATTATTACGACCGGCGTTCGCTGGTAAATACAAAATAATTTTAGAAAAAGGTTGGAATTGATAGCTGCTTGTGAGTGAAGTTATAGAGAGAAGTCTCTGAAGCCTACTGAATCCCTGCAATGAATTCGAATAATATGTTGAACTTTATGAAATTTTGATAACTGACCAAGCAGACTGTGCTACGGGGGAGCATGCTGTCACTCGTAAATGATTTAAAATAACATGAGTAACTAAACATATGAAACTGCGTCCACAGACCAGGCCGCCTGCCCAAAGTGGAGTCCCTGGAGTCTGCGGGGGCCCGCGCCCTGCGCCCCTCTGTGTTCAAGAGCCACAGCTTCGGGGGGTACAGCGGTGGGGTGACGGTGCTGGCCAGGGGCGACTCCCTTGCCATCTCCGAGCGTCTCACGAAACAAGGTTAGTTCAGGCTTCACCAAATGGCTTCGATGTCATGTTCAGATGTGCATGTTCTAAACTTGTGGCCAACATATTACAAGTATGTTATAAGCATGTTTCAGCTTATAACAAACATACAGAAATATGTGGTGAGGGGGTGGCAAACATTTAGTAAACAGTGTAGCATATAGCTAGTAGTCTTGTGGTAAACATGTGTAACAAGCATGTAGTAAAGAAGTGCGCAGCAAACACATAGTTAATATGTGACAAGCGTTCAGCGTGCATGTTGTAAACATGTAGCGAACATGTAATTAACACAATGCAATCGCGTAGAAAGCTTGTAGCAAGTAAGCTCAATCTCTTTTATGTATCAGGACGCCGCGCTTTCTATGATGTGGCTCCCGTGATATATCTGAACGCCAACATGTCACAAATACTGTACCCCTAACCTCCAATATTTTCACCTGAACTGTTGAAATTTAATTTGAAAGCCTTTTTCCACATTCCTAAGGTTCCGAATACCCCGATGCAATTGCCTAGTGACACGTGAATGTTTAGCATCGTCAGGAATGTGAAAACTGCTTCTTAATTCAATTCTCTGGGAAAACACGATTTTATGAAATGTGTTTGTTTGTGACTGACACCCCCCTCTCTCCCCCGACCCCCCGTGACAGAAAGTCTATTGGGATTACACCGAACATTTCATTACTTACTTTTCAGATTCTTCCTCTTCCTAAACTGTTTATAAAAACACAGTTTCATGAAGTACAGTATATTTATGTAACTGAGTGACTTCTCTCCCTGAAAGACTCAACCAGCAGCCGCCTGAGTGAGCAGAGCGGCAGTTCAGGCTACAAGACGCAGCGTCAAGACACCTCGTCAACCAATGTCTCCAACACTCTCTCCACCACACCATCACCTGTCACCTCCCATCACCACCATCCCAACTTACCGCCCGTGAGTATAGTGGCGTATTTCAATGCAGAGCAAGAAGATTCATTCAGTTGACTATTGGGAAAAAGTGAAAACTATTGTTATGAAATAATTATATTTAGTTGATAATTAATATTAGCTTACTATAGTAGGGTACGTAAATTCTTTATGAATATGTAGTGTATGTTTATCAACACGGCAGTTTACGTGTTTACGTTCAGTGAAATCATTATAATGATAGTTTGAGAATAGTTTATGAATGGTGTATGTTCATGTAGAAGTGACAGCTAATGTTACCAGTAATATTTTAATATTTTATGTTAAATCTTACCTGTCCAGAAGTGCTATGTGAAACAGTGGAAGATAATTACAGTACAATAGGTAAGAGAATATTCAACACGGTAGTAACACATGCTTGTGTTACTCTTACCGATAATATACGGAACATTTAATGAAGGGCGGATAGATTGAGTCAAGTATTATTTTCATATTGTCAGGGTATTATTGTAATAACCGACTGTTCTGTAGTCGTATCAATTGAAAAGTGATTGAAGAAATGTATATCGATACCTCAATATATTATGATGCACGAATTATGATGGATTAATTGATCCACCGCAGGGAGCAACGTGGGGAGAAGGTGGAGACCACGTGATGTGGGCGGTAACAAACATGGACGCCGTGCCGATGGGTGCCGTCCTCATCAATCCGCAGGTGAGTGAGTGCAGCGGGTGCTATACGCTGTTTAGCTTTCGACTGCAACTAACTAGAAAATACAATAAATGAGCAGCACACGTGCAAATTAATAATAAGGCACTGAAAATGAACTGTAGCTTCAATAGAGGCAATGGTGAAGGATTAACATGAATTAAACCTACAAAAAAGAGAGATAGATGACGCTGAGCAGTTCAAGGCTCTGAAGGAAAATGGAGACGTGAGTCAAGCAAATAAATTCTTCTAGAAAAATAGAGAGATATGTTGGAGAACCTTCGGGGTTTTCAGCGTATCACTGCTTCGCTTCAGTGTTTTGCAGCCGCCCTTGCCCCTCTCAAAAAATGATACCAAACAGCGAAAGTCAAGAACTTTTCAGCACCCTATCGAGTGACAATTTCAACCCAAACTAAACATATGTGCCTGGAAAACAAATTTCAGTTAAATGTAAAATTAAGAGATTAAAAAAAAAAAGTAAAGAGAAACACTGGAACACATCCAGAAATGTAGTAAAAACCACCGAATTTTCATTGTGTCCTATATTAATTTAAAGTTGTGTCCGAAATAGTATAGTTTTGTGCACACCAAACATGACCAAATGGTGTAAGTAATATAGTCTAGTATGCTCAGATTTATTTAACATGTGAAAGTTATAAGGTATTGTTGCGAAAATAATTGAGTGTATTCGAATAATTTATTTTATTCAAGCCGTGAGCAGTCTGTGATTTTCTTTGTTTAATTCATACATTAATTGAAACAGAGCTGCTATCGATATGCTTTCACAGTTTGACACACAATAGAAACACTGCAAAAAATGATGTTTATAAACTCCTTTGCATATCAAAAATTATATTAATATAAATAATCGCTGATTTTGTAGTTAATGACTATGTGCTTATATATTTTTTGGAACCTCTGGTACTGTTGTGAATACGGCGATGTGAAATTGTTTAGCTGTTGATTTTTTCTGCAGACCGGCCAGCCGTACCTAAACCAGGACGGTACAGTGTACCGGTACGACCCAAATAACCCGTTACATCTGATGCCACCGCCTGGCCCTCCACCCCCACCCTCGCAACACCACTCTCCTCTTCACCACCACCACTGCCAGCATGAGGGTAGGTACCTACTCTTGATCTTCTTATTCTTCTGATGTTTATTATTTCTCATGTTTATTTTCCTTCTGCTTGTTATTATTATTATTCTCCTCCTTTTTATCAGTCTGATGTATACAATTGTACTCTTACTTGTTATTTTATGTTTATCTTTTCTCATGTTTATTTTCCTTCTGCTTGTTATTGTAATTATTCTCCTCCTTATTATCAGTCTGATGTATACAATTGTACTCTTATTTATTACTTTTATGTTTAGTGTTTAGTATATCTCATGTCTAATGCTGGTCTGCTGTTTGTTATTAAATCTATTCCTGCTTACTATTTCATCTGCTTTTTGCTATTTTTCTGTTGATTATATCTTCTGTTTGCTGCCTCTTCTCTATTTGTTCATATTTCTTTATTACCTCCGTCAAGGAGGTTGTGTTTTCATTGGCTTTGTCTGTCCATTATTCTGTCTGTCATCAAGATAACTCAAAAAGTTATGGACCGATTTTGACGAAATTTACAGGGATTGTTAGGTATGTTAGGAGGAACAGATGACTAGCTTTTGGTGAAGATCTGTCCATCAGTTTGTACGTTTGTCTGTCTGCCTATTTTTTGTTAGTTCCCTAACTTAAAATGTAAAAGACAGATTTTCATGAAATTTACATGAGTTGTTGAGTTTATTACAGAGAGTGAATGATCAAATTTTTGTGGTGATCTGTTTGTTCGTTCGTTCGTTCGTTTGTTTACCGCCGTGTTTGATTTTATGTTTGTTAGCGCAATAACTTAAAAATAATGGATGGATCTTTATTAAATTTTCAGGGGTTGTTAGTCATGTTAAAAGACAAAGTTGATTAAATTTTGGTGATGATCGGTTTGTCCATTTGTGTGCTTGACTTACGTTTGCTGAAATGTTTGTCAGCAGCATAACTCAAAAAGTTATGAACGGATCTCCAAGAAAATCATAGACATTACTAATATTATCAAAAGGCATAAGTAATCATATTTTGGTGTTGATATAAAGAAAATCATGGTTTTAGAGCCGATTTGAATTTTTCGGTACCGCTGCCTTGCTTGGCGGAGGTATGCACTCTCAGAGTGCCCTAGTTGACTAATATTCTTCATGCTATTTCAGGTTTGGTGGAGTGCGAGGTCCCTCCTCAGCATTCCCCATACTACCCTCTGACCCCCTCACCCCCTCATGAAGGGGTCCCGACCTCTCCACTCCCTCCTCCTGTTGCGCCTGCTGAGGGAGCGCCGCCCCCTGAAGGTAATTCCTCATGGACGCTGAAAAAATTTCGCGGCACATTTTTTTTTTCATGTTGCGTGTTTCCCATCGGAGCAGCCACTTATGTTATAAAGCTCTCCGCAGCTGTTCGTGATTGCAGGTTGATTTTAGATTCAGCATTTAACTAGAGTCTTCGCGAGAACACACAGCCCTCAACAGTGCACAACCACCACGACAAAAGTTTACAAGCTGCATCTGCAGTTCAGCGCAAAACAACCACCCTCAACGACACCCGAACAGACAGGCAGCGGCTGGCAGCCGTTTCACACACAGGGCAGACACTAAACTGTCGCCACTACAGCAAACGCTTTCGCCGCTTTGCTACAGCCAGCTGTAATAGTACATGGGACTGACTCGTTTACCATTCACTAAGATGTAAGAGATTTATTTTTATTATATTAGTGTGCAAGGGTAGCGCTTTTACCTTCACTGTGGGCTAACGTACAGTATTTACCTGTGGTAAGAAATTCTGGGTCTTATACCGTGGCTACACGACATATACCACATGTCGTTCTTCTTACCGTATCTATGCTCCCGAGTTTAAATGTATTTCAAGACGTTGCTCATCCTTGCTTCCAGTTCTTTGTACGACTGCATGTGTGGCCTAAGCATGAGGGCATAGCTGGTACATTTAAATGGAAGGTAGATTATGTACTGTATTTAGTAAACGAGAAAATTAAATAATAGCTGATCAATATATTTTTCCTTTCCTACTGATCGATGTTTTGTTTTGTGTAAGTACTCATCCCGTAAGTCACTGACATATCTATTTTATCTTGCCGGTTTGATGTGTGTGTATGTGTGTAGTCCTCTCGTTCTATCCTAACAAAAGTTTTGGCCGCTAGTGACGCTGTTTACGGGTTTAGCTTCAAGGGTAGCCAAGAATTCTACTAGGGTACATTTCGTCACGCCCTACAGGGACCTGTGAGGCGAGCAAATCGTCGTCTAATGACGAAGAGAATTCCTCGTCGCCAACGACAGTGGTTGCAAGCGGTGGGGCGTCAGCAGGCCGTGTCAGCAGACCAGGGGACCATCAGGGCTCTGCTGACAACGTCAGTTGCGGGTCCCACAGCCCTCCGCCTGCGCCTACTGCAGCAGCGAGCAGTGCCAGCAGTCCTACGGTGGCAGTGGCACGCAGTACTGCCACACTGCCTAGAGCAGGAGGGCACTCCTGCGCCCCAGCCTACTACACCGTGCAGGAAGTGGGCCGCACCTGCTCTGTGGTGAGTGTTGGTTCCAGTGCCTGCTGAGTTGTCTTAGCCCTTCACTGTGTAGCACACTGTGTGGCCGAACTGTATACTGTGTGGCCGAACTGTATATTTTTGGCTGAACTGTATACTGTGTGGCCGAACTGTATACTGTGTGGCCGAACTGTATACTGTGTGGCTGATCTGTATATTGTTGGCTGAACTGTATACTGTGTGGCCGAACTGTATATTTTTGGCTGAACTGTATACTGTGTGGCCGAACTGTATACTGTGTGGCTGATCTGTATATTGTTGGCTGAACTGTATACTGTGTGGCCGAACTGTATACTGTGTGGCCGATCTGTATATTGTTGGCTGAACTGTATACTGTGTGGCCGAACTGTATACTGTGTGGCCGATCTGTATGTATATTGTTGGCCGAACTGTATACTGTGTGGCCGAACTGTATACTGTGTGGCCGATCTGTATATTGTTGGCCGAACTGTATACTGTGTGGCCGAACTGTACACTGTGTGGCCGAACTCTACACTATGCGGCCGAACTGTACTAAAGTAGTTGGCTAAGGTACTTTGGGTGGACAAACTATATTACACTAGATGGCCGAGAAAAGGTACCTTGTGTGTCCTAGCTATTCGAAAGTCGATAAATGACGAAGGTGCCTAGGGTGGAAAAACTATACTACCTACAGTAGATGGCCAAGGTCAGTTGGCTGCACTACACTAAAATAGATAACAAAGTACACTAAGTGGCCAAAGTATGCGAAAGTAAATGGTGAAGATATAATAGGTGGTCAGATCATACGTTATAACCAAAGTATCGTAAACATATGCTATATTTTTTTGAATTTTTAAAACATCTCCTACATTACTTTCACAGGACTCGGGGCTGAACGAAGCGTCGTCGCAGATGAGAGCTCTGAGTCTGAGTAGCTCAGGAGAACTCCAGAGTGAAGCTACTCCACATCCTCAGACCTATATAGTGCCTAGACACTACCCGCAGGTGAGGCTTCTATATCTAGGTCAATGGCCCGTACCCTAGACGTCCCACTCTTTTCTAGATACTGTTCCAGTTAAGAGCTTCAGTATCTAGGTCAACTGTCTGTCGCCTAGACGTCCTACTCTTTGCGAGACTGTCGAGACACTATCCGCACTTACGGGCTTCATTATCTTTGGATCAAGTTTCGTGCGTTTCATAAAGAGATAACGCTTGAAATAATATATGTATGCCTCTTTGCAGAGGGGTGAGTGCATAGGTTTAGCTTAGACGACATTGGTAAGATTTCATCTTGCATACATTTAGATTAGAAAGCCGACAACAGGCAGACTGAGAGTTGCTGAGCCTTATGCCGGGACCACAATGCATTTCTACGGCCAACAGGTTGCTACGATGAGCAGCTCGCGTGTCCTTTTGATACGTATTAAAAGTCGGTAGCATGGATACCGTGTGATCAATGCCGTCCGAGTCCCGCATCCTTGCATCAAATTGTCTGTATGAATGCCTTATGTGGCCCCAGCATTAGGCTCCTTCTCTCTCCGAACTAGTCCCGTTATATCACAATAAAAGACGAGTCTAAGGGAAGAGAGCAGCCAGTGGTGAAATTGTGCAACCATGAATTGATGTAACAGATTGCTAAGGGTTCTGAGACGTTATATTCGTTTAGGAATGAAAGGTAAGCAGCTGGGCAGTAAGAGTTAATGCATCATGGAGGAGGGGTTCGAAGTTGTGGAGAGTGTTGTTGCCATGTAATTTGTATTGTATTGTTTGTTTGTGTTATGCATTAGGCTGTTAATTCATGTCAGGTGAGCGTGTTGTCCTGATATAATAAAACGCTTGGTATATTTATTTATTTATTTCGTGTCCGCTTTGAAGGAAATAGGCAGAAAATAATCCAGGTTGCAGATTTTGTAATTCGGTTAGGTTACGTTTTCGTAGAGATCAATGATCAACTTGCAGAAGGTGGTGAACATTGGATCCTTATCCCTTCATCGGGATGCACTTCTTGCTTGAAACACTTCTTGAAATCGGGACATTGTGTATGCAGCTTCCGGAGTCCAATTTTATAAGTTTTTCACTCAGATCACGACGTATAAATTCGATAAATAAACAACGGGGCACTCACGAGGTGATGATTTTACGGGCAGTAGACAATTCTATCTTCTAGCTTACCGTCTTTCTTATTAAATTTAACGATTACGGGCACTGTGCAGTAGCCAACTACTTCTTTTGGCTTACTGTCTTTCCCTGAGAGTACATATTTCCCTTCAAAGGCCGAAATTTGAGCTCTTCAGTGAAGCAGTGAGTTGAGTATAGAAGACGGTATTGTGGATACGGCGCACTAACATTGCATATAAGCTGACTGGAGGGGCATTCAAGTTTATTGCAGTGTTTTGCTTGAGATTTTACTTTGGAAGACGCACGTTTAATTAAAAAAGAGGATAGGGAACGTACAAGAAGAATGAGACTACTACAGTCTCAAAAACGAAGACTTGCTATCAATGGAGAGATGAAGCGCCTATGGGGCACAGTGACAAGAAAGACTTGAAGCAGAAGGGTTAAAGAAGGGAATAAAAGTTGCTTATTAGCGTGAGCGGGAAAATGTGGAAACGGCAAGTCGAAGAAGAGAGAAAACATATTGATTATTGCGAGAATTTTTTCACTCACGGGTCCACAGGACCACTAGTACATACTATAATTAGTGAATTTGGATATTACATTCAATAATCTCGTGGACTAATAACCGGCGAACAGGCGATTAAAACTTTTTTTACTGCTTATATTTTCTAATATAAACTCTGCTGTAAATACATTGATATTCTGCGAGCAGGCGGTGTTTTTTTTTTTGCTCTATTAAATACAAAATCTTGTTAACGGTACAACCTAATGTAACGGTTTGATATCCGGCGAGCAGGCGGTGTACTACATGCCAGGTGGGGGTGCCCCGACGGGCTGTGGCGGGGCAATCAAATACGTTTACCCCCAACCTCCCCCACCTCCCCCACCTGCAGTCCAGGTATGTAGCTAGAATATTTTCTTCTATTCAACTTTTAGTTCTGGTCATTGTTCTTTTTAAAACCTTTAACTTGTTCTCCATACCTAAGGTCATTAGTAATGGAAAAAATTCGATCAGATAAAAGCTTATGAAAACGATTGTGTTTATTTTCACACAGCTGTGAAATTATTGTATTCATTATAAATAATTTATCCTACTCTACTTTACCATAGCTACCTAGTACTACTAATATTATATGTACCAGGGATCGGCCGGGACCGTGGGCATCATGAGTGGCGGGTCCCCAGGAGGGGTCGGCACGGTACCTGCCGGCATGTCTGCGCCAGCCGCCGTGGACCCGACCATTCCTTCAGGTACGGCATTTAATTCTCTCTAACCATGTCCCCAATTTGATTTTCTAATTCCAATTTTCCTCCTAAAACAAGACAAGGTAGCAGCAGTAGGTGTCATCGATTCGCTAACTTCCATTTGATCCGATTGACTGTAACTTCAGTTTTAAGCAGTCGATTCGCGAATTAGATCGAGTTTCTTGCGTTAACCGTAAACCAGCTACCCTTGAGACGCGAGCCAGCTAAATAGACTGGCTTATTTCGGTAGAAGTAATCCAATCGAATACGCCTGTAAAGTTTGAACATAAGTCACCTTTTATGCCTCTTTCCTTGCTGTTTACTCAAATGTTTTATCTGTCATATGAATCGCAGGAGGTGGGCGTTTGCGGCTTTTTTGCTGCCCAGTCTCTCATGTGCGAAACCATCGGACGGTCGCTCCCCACCGGCCCTTTTTATTACACTTGTGATTGGACCTCAGGGTTGCAGATGCCCACCAGTGAGAATAGCATGAATTTCATTAGTGACGTTTACGACGTTGCGGTGTTACGAAATGGTTGAGAAATTAATTAAATTATGCATTTAATGATATTGTAGCTAATGTAATTAAACACTCAATCATTTCAAACGAATTTACAATTATTGCTATATGATTGAGAAAATGCATATATATTTGTAACAACTGTGCGGGCCGACTAAGGCCATTGTTTACTAATGCAGCAACATTCTCCAATTGTAATTATTCATATGACTATGAGGCGGGCAGTCGACAACGCTTCGATTTTATTGAAAATTATTACGGACGATATCATTTGTTAAATTTACTGCTATAAAAATTTCTCCGGTTTTATTCAAGCGAGAGCGATCTCTGATAAACAAAAAGTAATTGCGCCAATCGTAATCGAAGCTTTAGGGTATTATCGTCTCTCCACCTCCGTGTAATAATAATATAACAGATTAAACAAAAGTACTGATGCCTGTGCCAATTTTCTACCCCAGGATCGGCGGGATCGTATATCCCCAGTGGGTTCTCCATGCTGGGGTACCCTGGGGGTGTGGTGGCTGCGGGAGCCGCTGCCAGAGGTGCGCCCCCTGTCCAGGAGTCTGGGGGCACCACATACTACTGCCCAGCACAGCCCCCCACAGCACCCATACCTCCACCCACCTCTGTGAACCCCGCACCCATGCACCAGTACTCCCACACGTCCGGGTCCTCTTCTGTGTACCCTCAGTAAGTAGACAACTTGACCGACTTGTTAAGTTAGAGTATCAGTGAGGAGACTACACGACTGACTACTGTTGCTTGCCCTGTATTTCATAAGTCTTATTTCTGCGTGCAGAAGGCCCACTGGTAGCACTTAGGACCGTGTTCTTTAATGCTAGTCCTACGAACATGTCAGTGACGAGTATGTAAAAAATACCGCATAACCAAGTTTCAGCTGAAAATAAAAAAGTAACGCTACATAGTGAATTAGAAGCAACTTTTAGCGTTGCAGAATCCGGCAAAAAATACGTATTTGATAGACTGTTGGATCATCAGTTTAATGGATTTCTGTATCCTTAGGGAGAAGCTACCAGCAGCGGACACGTTTCCTTCAATTTCTTTCATTTTGCCGTAGATTTAGAATGTGAAGAGCTCCACTATACTCTGTCCATTTTATCAAGGCAGTTTGAGAGTTGTAAAATGCTTGCCAATTCGATGGGCATTTCTGAGATTTCTCTATATGCAAGTAGTGGGCGGAGCTAAGATATGGGCCAAACAAAATCTCAGAAATGCCTATAGAATTGGCAACGCTGTAGAGGCATTTGACCACACCCAAAATGCCTTGATTAAATGGTCAGAACATAGTAGGTCTCATCGAACGTAATATTATCTGTAGCAATTTTTTTTTATTTTATCTTTCCTCTTGCCAGGCTAGTGAGCTCCCTGGGCTATTACGGTGCAGGCAGCATGTACCCTCCTGCTGCACCTGCTGCCGCACCTTCAGCAGGTGCCATGTATGCTGCTGCAGCCGCTGCTGCTGCAGGGGGAGCTGGTGTGCCAGCGGGGTCCTCCGTCCACGCCTCAGCCCCCCACCAGCCCTTCCAGCGGGCCACGTCCCCACCACACTCCAGCCAGGTAGCCCCGAGACCGAACGCTTGTGGGGGGGGGGCTATGACCGCTAGACTTGTAATAGGACTGAGAGGGCAGCTTTTTCCCAAACAGTAGGTCTTGAGCGACAGCTTCTTCCAGAGAGTAGGGCGTAGAAGGCAGCATTTTTCTAAGCCGTAGGACTAAGGTCATATTCGATTGGGCCCTAAAATTAAGCCTTAGACGCTTGACTTGGTCGAAACGTCTCGCAGATGCGCTGGCTTCGACCCGCTTGACTGAGTTTCAGGCGCTAACGTGCAAACGGTTACCCCTGAGACTTCCAGAAGTGGAGTTTTCAGCGAGTTACAAGTCATCGCGTTGTTTCCAACACTTGTAACTCGATCTAAAGGGACAAAGTTAAAACTTCTCTCAGAAATTTCTGACAAGTTAAGCCTTGAAAGCTTGATTTTGATCCTGGAGCCCAATCGAACTTGCCCTTAAGTGGCAGCCTCTTCAAGAAAAGATGGACTTGAAGGGCAACTTTTTCGATCTTTCATGACAAAAACGGCTATGAGCCAACCCCTGTTATAAAGACCACTATACTGTATATTTATGTTTTGTGTCCTTTTATATGACGATTTCAATGATAAATAAATTATTTTTCCGTCCAATTAACAAACGTTGATATTAGTAGGGAAACAGTAAAATATTTCTTTAGTTGTACGTAACCTTAGAGTTAGGAAATTTTACTTTTTGTACTGTGTAACATTTTCCATGAGTACCTGATATATACTATTGTTATTAACATAAAGCAACACTTATAATGCAGTCTTTTCTATGTAATACGCATTTAATGATAATTCTATTGAATTCAATGATCTTACATAATATTCGTAACCTAAATATGAGGAACTATGGCCTGATTTATATGAAAAGAGTACATTGATTCAAGCCCCTAGATAGTTCTAAGAACTAATTGGATAAATTAGTCAAATTAATCTGTCAGTAAATTAACGTATGCAATTTCACGTTAGTATAATGACTTTATCTATTGGTGATAAATATTTGTCTAGCTTTTTGCACCTACAATGTTGCCTTTGTATAGAGTCTAATACTATAGAAAATTTACTACTACTAAATTTACTACCTAGCCTAACCCACAATTTTGCCTTTGTAGAGAGTCTAATACTATAGAAAATTTACTACTACTAAATTTACTACCTAACCTAACCCACAATTTTGCCTTTGTATAGAGTCTAATACTATAGAAAATTTACTACTACTAAATTTACTACCTAACCTAACCCACAATTTTGCCTTTGTATAGAGTCTAATACTATAGAAAATTTACTACGTCGATGGTTGTGTCGTTGAGGGCGTTATTTGTGCAGGCAGTTGGTCTACCGCTGGCCTTTTTAAACAACGCTAACGGCATCACCAACTCCGGCCAGTACGTTGCGATGTTGCCTCCACAGCCGTCTACACCATCATCACATCCTCATATCATCACCACCATCCTCCGGCCTGGTGTACAAGTTAGTGAGCTTTAAGAGTGTGTGCTGGAAACTCTGTAAACTGAATTATGCAAAGATGCAAAGTATATAAAAAAATTGCGTGGACACTCAGGGAAGGCAAAATATGGACATGTTCTAACATGTTCTAACAGCTGGTGCATTTTTACAGACCACAGTAGACTAAAATAACTGTAGTCTATACGATACCTGACTGCTGACTCTGAGGCCTCAGCTGACTGCTGAGGCAAATAACAAATTAAAAAATTGATTAAACGTCGATAGAATCTTTTTCTGTCAACAGAGCGACCTCAAACAAATATTAAAATATTTTTGGGGATGCAAGAAGGGGGTTTTCTATCAGTAAGAAATACAAATTCGAAGCTATGTATCAACTGTGGACTACAATAATTGAATCGTTGAACTCCAAAACGACCTAAACTTTGCTAAGATAAACAGTGTTCACACATGCGTGCTTCTTTCCAAAAGATACATTCCTTGCGTCTCCAAGAACAATTTATTTTTGTTTCATATCGCTGTGTAGATAGTTTTGTCGAGGTTTTGGACACTGGACAATCAAGTGTCATATGGTCAAATGCCAAAGATGCTCAAAATTTCATCCCTAGATTCAATAGAGTATTTCTATCTGTGCGGTAATGCTGAGGAGTTTGTACGAGTACATTCAGTAAACCCTCCATAAGTCGGAATAATGGGGCTATAGCTAGACTTGGGGGTAAAATAAATGACCTCTCAATGACTGGAAAACATGTATAATTTATTAGATTATACGTAGCTAATAAACTTATAAGGAACTAACAAAATGTAAAAATTAACAAATATATATATATATTAACATTGATAAAAATAATACTTACTGTACCTGGAGTCAACTGAAGTGACCAAAGGTGGGGGTGGATGGCGGAAAATGATGAAGAGAGGATGATAAAAGAGGAGAGAACTGGAGGATGGTGGAGTTATACTTAAATACGCATTGCTGCAAAATGAAATAAGAGGCGCATGGAAACTCTAATACTAATCGCTATATGACAGTAAAGGGACAATAAAAATAAAATATGTACATGGAAACTCGGAGACTAATAAAGCGACCAGCCAGACTGAGTCCAAGTTAGGGGAGTTGCCGCGTAAGGGAAGTCGACCCTTGGAGGGTTTGCTGTATATTTCTTAGAGATTCTGAATATACATAGACTTTCTTTTCTTGCAGTAGTAGTATAACAAAAATCTCGAGCCTCCTTACAAATTAATGCCTTTTTTTTGTTGTAGCTAACATCAATTATTTGATCTTTTTATCAGTTTATATATCTATCAAACTTTTCATGATATAATACATAATATATATATATTCTGCCAACCAACTATTTTCAGTAGGAACGCTAACCAACGGTTGCATGCACTATTAAAGTTATGTTTCAGTCAAAGCATTTGGCTAATTAATTATTGTCATCAATATCGAAGTCAATTATTAGCATGTATTATCACTACTGTAATTATCAATGCTAATTCCCATTTCCCCAGGCGGTAGGCAGTGCTAGCGAAACTCCCCCACCTCAACCTCCTCCCCCCATGGTCCAGTACGCCTCATCTTCCCCAATAACCCCCCATCCCCCTGTGTTCGGGAAGCCGTACCTGGGTACGGCGATATCCCCCCTGGTGGCGTCCCACACGGATACCGCGTCCCCCACCTCCATCGCCAGGGAGCTGCCCAAGCGGCACCCTGTTGCACCGGTCTTCTCTGCGCACACATCTGGGGGGAAGGCATCTTCCCCAGCTATACTGGGACACCCCTATTCTTTTTTTCCAAGTACGTGAGGTTACTATATATTAATTATTGTTGGCGAAATCAATCAATAAACTTTATTAGGTATTCACAGGGGTGGTACAACAGTTGTATATCACTAGAGTTAAATTAAATACAGAGAGCGCTTGCCAGCCTTAGTACACGTTATATCGCATTCCGGCTCATTGTTTGCCCTCTGTTTGGTAAGAGTATGCGCTGCCATCGGCTATACATATTTGACAGTCTGTAGCAAGGGCCATCGCAGACCACGTTTATCAGCCACTCTCGCCAATTTTTACTTCTCGTTTGCATTGGGCTTTACCGTTTGTTTGTTTGTGTTTCTGCCTTCATTTTCTTGATACCATTGCTCGAAATGCTTTAGCCGGATATATATGAAATTTGCAATGCTAGTTAGCTATTATAATAAAATTATTAAGAAACATGGGCCTTGATGTGAATTACTTTCCATTTACGGGAGAATTAATATACTATGATTTTTGCATCCTTATTCTTGTTTCCCCAAGTACGTGAGTTCGTTAATAAGATGAAAGGTTGCTGTATTGTATTGTTGACGCCCTCTTCGCTTTTGGCCAAAGTACCCAAGAGACAATTTAACATGCTATGGGCGCCCTGTGTTCCTATATCTCAAATGACTGAGATTTCTTTTAATTTATAAAAAATAAGTCATATTTTTGACATCCTTATTCTTTTTTTTTTTAAGAAAACTTGCGTTACTTTTTATAGAAAACATAATATGCTATACTACAGTGTTTGCATTCTTGTTTTTTTTTTGTTTCGAAATAACTTAGTTGATTTTTAAGGTAAAAGTGATATGCCATATTATTGCCACTCTCATTCAGATTTTTCAAGAGCGTCAGTTAAGTTTATTTTGTCAAATGATAAATCTTTTGATATACACATGTTCACTCCAGGTTATAATTACTGGAGTTTATCTTAGACTATAAGAGATTTTTTTTACTGAAGTTTACTTAACGAAGATAACTCTCATTTGAAAAAAATTGAGTTTTTCGTTTACATAACTGGTTATCCATTTAAAGCAAGGAATTTAAATTTAGGCAAAACTTATAATTTAAATATCTGAAGTTTAAATTAAATTAAGTTTCATTAGTATTGGTTAAGTTCATTTTAAATTTTTGATACTGAATGATTGAACTTTAGTAATTTTAAAGTGAAATTAAGTAATACTAGATTCTATAGCCGTTATTTAGCTGTTATTTTCACCTCCTAGGCACTATGCACCCACCTGTACAACATGCCAGGTAATCATGTTTCTTCTCTTACACGTGAAGATTCTTACCTCTTCTAGACGATGTAGTGATATTGAATAACTTGCCAGTACATTATTTTCTCATTCTTACCTCCTCCAGATATTTGCCAAGGTGCCGCATATCATATTTCTTCTCTTACCTCCCCCATATGATGTGGTTAAATACCACAATTTACCGCTGCATCATTTTCCATTGTTATTTCCTGCAGATGATATGCAACCTCTAGCAAGAGGCTCAGGTGCCGGTGGTGGAGGCGCAAGTGTTGGCACAAGTGGAGGACCAAGTGGCACAGCTGGTCCTCTGGGTGCTCCCACAGCCTACCACCACCCCCACCAGTACGTCCACCACCATCACCCCCAGCAGGTGGCACCTCGCCCAGGTTACGTGCTATGCTCCAGTAGCAATAACAGCAGCATGGCCGCCTTCACGCCCCCCACGCCTTTTGCTTCCTTTGCTCTGCCGAGGCCCCCCCGCCCCCGGCGGCATAAAGCGCCCTTCATCGCATCCGACCCCACGCCTCATTGACCCTAGCCTTTATGGGGAGAAGCTGCCTAATTTATGTATGTCACTTCGCTGAATGTACGACCACGCTACACGCACTAGCCTTTATGGGGAGAAGATGTCTAATGTGTGTTTCTTCCGTGTTACACGCTCTAGCCTTTACGGGGAGAAGCTGTGTACAGCTTTACTTACCAATAGGTGTTTCCACCCACTTTATCTACCGATACATTAATTATCATGCTTACAAGTTCACTAGCTCTTCCGGGGAGAAGCTGTCTACTGCTTAGTGCTCTACTGGGCTCTTGATAAACTCTGCCGGCCGGACTACACTAACTTACAACATGCGCTATCCTTTATGGGGAGAAGTAACTGTCTGTAGGTCACTGTGCAAACCTTATTCGTCAGGCTCCATATCTCTAGAGCACCATATACACACACTAGCCTTTAAGGGGAGAAGCTGCGTATCGCTCTACGTATCTGTACTATAGGTCACTCAACTACATTAATTTACCAAAATATTAGTGACCAGCCCACTACGCACTCATGCCTCAAACGGGAGAAAGCTGCGCATTGTCCATGAGTTGAACACAAAAGTATAGAGCTAAACCCGTTTCTATCTAAAGTCTTTCTGCTTCCTTTATTCAAATAATCCCACTGCTGTTCCTATAATTTAGAATAGGAGACAAGCGCCTTGGGCTTTACAATTGCCCTCTTCAGTCCTAAATTCAAATGTGATCTAAAACAGGGCCTGCCTGATCATCCAAAGCAGGGTCTGCCTGATCATCCAAAGCAGGGTCTGTCCCATCTGATCACCGATTACTCCTGGCATGCACCTCATCTGCTGCTGCCACGAAGTGGAAAATCACCTGTGCACGCGATGGGTAGCGTACATACCACCACCTGGACCTCCTCATCAGGAGATCTCCCGCATGTTGTTCACCCCTAAGTAGTCTGGGTCGCTGATTTACAGGTATAACCGTCTCATGGGTAATGCCTTTTGTTATAATAAGAAATATCCTATTAATAGGACAGTTATCCATCGGTCAGTCTGTCGTATGTGGGCCTCACGCCTATAGCTGATTAATAGCATGAACCTATGATATCGGTAGTTAACTCTACCATATATGCATCTGGATTCATTCGCATGTCTACTATGCGCAAGCAAAATATATACATAGTTCCATTTAATAATACGAACCATTAATGATAGAGTTGGCTCCACGATAAAGGTGCGGTAGGGAGACATCTGCAGGTTTGTCTGCTGTGCGCAAACGCCGCAGATACAGCCATTATTAATATGAGTCATGAAAGTCGTCACCGATTGTCAAGGCGAAACCGAGTGAAGCTAAACTCATTACTTTTCTTGCCCAAAATTCCAGCCAGGAGCGTTTGTTTCGCTAATTTGGATCACGTTGCATGTGTTAGTAGCAACCCTACTTCGTTTGAGATGACGGAAAACTCCATTTTAGGGGCAAGAGCGAGTTTTTGATCGTCTTAAGCGTAGTCGATTCATAAAACGCCTAAAACTTTATCTAATGTGCGACAACTAATGCACCTGTCTAAAGGTCCAAGCAAGTTAAAGCTCAATGAATTTATCTTAGCTCGCCCTCGCCTTGTCGATCGAAGACCATTTAATTTTGAATCTCAACGACACCTTAAAGCCGGCGTCACGGACCGCAACGACATGTACAACCACAATACGAAGTCACCCATTAGTGTGTATTGTGCCATTAGTTGACCATTAGGTACGTTTCTATTAGCGTTCGTAATTCAACAACGCAATCACCCATTAGCTACTAGTGTGTACTGTGCCATTAGTAGACCATTATGTACATACGTGTACTCTTCCCGCCACTAATGTATGGATTGCACATTATTTTGTGCCTTCTTTTGGACACAATTCCGTCAACTGCTTTAGAGTGTTTCAGTGTGTGGCGGCTACAGTCCGTAGACTTGTGCTCTTAGGTCACTGGAGAATTATTAAGGTGTCTTTGAATCGCAAAATGCGATCGAAATAACCTAGTCCGATTAAGTTTCGATTCATCTCTCTAGTTCGAGTTTCAGTCGGTAAGCCCAAACCCATTACGCTTGAGACGGCAAAGAAGGCTTGGGTCCTCTTCAAGTATAATAATTTGCCCTTACGTTATGAAAGTCGATTCAAATAGGCGAGTCCAAGTTAATCCTTGAAGCTTGGTATGACTCGAAACTGATCTCACTCGGTTGTCTCTGTCGTACAGTGCGAATCGGAGGTGCCCTGAATGTCTCAGCGCTAGAATCTTACTTAAAAACTATCACTGAACCTTCGCTGATTTGGATTAGGTGTTACCTCGTTAAGTGTATGGCTATCAAAGAAGATTCTTATGGCTAACGTGTTCTAAACGTGTTATAAATACTACCTAATCCTCTTACTGTTCTATTGTTGAAATTCAGGTTCGATATAGTGAAAATATGAAAACCCTAAAATTTCTTAGTTTAAAATCGAATCCTCAAGTACTGCTATTATATTAGCAAAATATAAACTTCGTCAACTACAAGATCACGACCCGATGTGCTCAATGCTATGTTTGTGTTTATTATTCGATTGGTGCCCACGCGTATATTTTCCAACAATAAGAATTACATCTTTTTATGAAGATTAAATTATTCATTACCAGTCTTGAATAAATTCTAAGTAATTATGAAAATACAGTACTTTTTTCAAAATTCGACCTCCAGCAGCTAAACCATGAGTGAAAAGCACCCATCCAAGATCAATAAGTATTTTTTAAATTATCAGCTGCCAATATTTCAAATTCTAGAGAGGTTACTACAAGGCGTATATTCATTGAATGGTAGCCACATTGCGAGGTACGCCTAATCGATAGTCAGCCCTATGTTGGATGTCAGCATTGCTAGATAAACTGTCCCTACAGGATCTAGCAGTGCTGACACCTATGCTAAGCAAAGTAGTTTATTTCCTAACAGCCTATAGATGCTTGACGAGATGCAGAAGCGGGAGGTTCCAGCACGGACAGTGTTTGTAATGGTTATTAGTCATTGTTAGAACGCTGGTATCGATGAAAATTTAGAAAACGATGCTTTTGATATCGTTCCCAAAAAACCTTTGGATTTCGGCATTCTTAAAACGAAAATGATGAAAAGATATCATATTTTGCAGACATTAAGCAAGGGTTGACCAGTGTTGTACCGAGTGCTGGTCGAACACTGAGACCACAGACTGATGCATATTTCTTCATATATATATATATATATATATATTTCATATCTTCCTACGCATGACAAGTTCAATGTAAAATGGTGACTTGTTCTAAAAGTGCTGCCAGTGAGAATCCATTGGGTGGGCATTAAAAGCACTGATCTGCAGTACAAACATTACTTACGAATTAACAGTTGTCAACAATATGAATTTCATTTTACATATTTTAAATACATTGGCACTCATGTGTATATAACTGATGTCAGTAAGCGTATATGCAATGCTTTCTTGCACGCTATTTTACCAGCTCCAAATGACGAACAACCTCTCTTATCAGCTTCAGATGTATACAAGTATGAATTTTTTGCTCGATTTTACAAAATCGCAGAATTGGAAACATATACAGACAGCTGAAGTGGAGGAAAGCCGTACGCGTCCCACGTGCAAGGTTTGTTCGATTATCAGGCCCTGTCAGACCCTTGCCGTGGAGGTTGTGCTTTGCTGCGGGCTGCATGTTTCCGCGAAGACGCTAGCTACATCTGTATCTGTCACTTGTGGAGAAGAGGAGCAAACCAGGCAGCTAGTGGTCACCTCTGTACTTCGTACCATGGTCATGCAGCCCTAGAGACGACTATGAGCTTGCTATTGCCATATATTCATGGTGACGCATCCTGGAAAAATTGCAGTTATTGTGACACTTTTTATCTTCAATAATAACAAATACTGCAGTATTCATAACATGAATAAATAAGTAAATGCTTCGCATATTTACCCCTACTGACTACAAATTCTGCTTGTAAAAGTGTTACAGAAATATTTAATCCAACACCATCCGTTGTGGAGTCCCCCGCCTCTCCGCAGTCTGAAATTTTCACTGAGTGTTGTATAGAAAACCGATGGAAGTATGTAGCTGTGGTGCTGTCTATGCTATCGCTTGATTTTGTCCTCGTCCATAGGTCTGTGCGCTAAACTGAAGCTTTTTCTGCTCCATAATTTAACAAGCTGTCGATCTTCCGCTCCTATAGTAGCTATCGAACCAATAGATGATTTGCTGACTCTCTTCGCTAATAATTATTGTTATTATGATTATTAACAATCGATCCTTAGCTTTTGCCATGTACTGAAACTTTAATTATTGGCTCGACTATTACTCTGCTGATTGTAGCCTATAATCGCTCTCCATAGATTATAAAACCGGAATAAATTTTATTCGTTTCGTAGCTGAAGATCAATTGTTGATGTGTGTACTAAGTTGAACAAATGTTTTTTTTTAATAAATAGACTTCCTGCTTTAACTTTACACATAAACTAAACTTTCTTTATTATAGTGAGCATAATGTTATAACATATTGATTAAAGACTATAATACGATACTGTAAAGTTTAAGAAGAAGTTAATTGCATTAACACTTAGAGTTTCTTTAACGGTCAAGCTAACCTTGTACTTGTACTCATATATATATTGACCTCCCTTGTTTTATACAGTTTTGTCATTTAAATTCAAATGTTTACTTCCAGGTACTCGACATACAAGAACTCATGTTTTAAGAGTACATCTATCTGGTACATGGAAGTAGCATTTTGAACATACATTATACAACTACGTAGAACAAGGGGCCTGTATCAAGGACTGCCTGTATCTCTAACCTACACCTGTTGTATTCTTAGAAAGGCTACTACGGTTTTACCTGACTTCTGAAACGTGATATTGATGACTTAATAATTTATTCTCCGTAGTGTTTTAAGTTTCTTCCTCAAATCAAGCTGTTGTTGAATCTCTAATTCACACGGGCGGTAATGTTAGACAGCTCTGCCTAAATCTCTTCCTACAATACTAGTTACGTCCAAAGAACTCTTCAGTTTAACTGTATTGTTTCCTGGCTAATTTGTAGCCGAAGAAAATAAAATCAATTAGCCTATTGTGACGGC
This sequence comes from Parhyale hawaiensis, assembly GCA_001587735.2. Lineage (NCBI taxonomy): Eukaryota > Metazoa > Arthropoda > Malacostraca > Amphipoda > Hyalidae > Parhyale > Parhyale hawaiensis. The sequence continues at coordinate 10,664,689 of LQNS02278161.1, forward strand.
CGATTTCAGAGGCGTGATTCAGTGTGTCGTAAGTTGGAGAAACTCTTCTTTGTTAGAAATAAAAACTTCGATTTTATTTTTAGCACATTGCCTGGATCTAGTGTAGAATTACTTTGTTTTGAAACTTCGAGAAGCTCACCATTCATACTGTACTTTGTATGCAGAATTCTATAGCAAAAATTCATTCATGTTCCTATACTGAGCAAAATCTAAACTCCCTTTGTGCTGAAGAACAAGAACAAGCGGTGTTTTTGCTGTTTCTGTATCGCTAGATATCGTTAACCGGGTGATTAAAATAAGGTGCAATGGCAGTTTGAAATAGTAATAATACTTTTTGTTACTTGTAATAGAAATTGGATCCAATACAATATTGTTTTAGCTTGTGTATAAGCGTTCTATAAAATCTCTTACATTAAACGGGACATCAATAAGGCTTCTACTTCACTGTGCAAGAAGACCGCAGGGTCAGCAGAATTGTGCAGATTATCCGGAACACCTTTATTGTATTGGGTAGGATGTCCATAACGTCTCTACTCTATTGTATGTGCTGAATTGAGTTTTTTTTATTGGGAGTTTATAAATAACTGCTGGGATGTTCAGAGTTTCCATTAAGTCTATTCTGTATTGCATGCGAGGCCGTAATTTCTGTTTTATGGTACCCTGCAGCCAAAAAGTTTGTTGTGAGCAGGGTTTCCCTTGTGTATCTGCCACTCTGTATCCATATCTTGATTTATGGTTGTCTGGATCCAGACACAACGAGAACCATCTAGTTCTCTAGTTAACGGAACCAATATGCAGTAACTAGATACATTTAGTTAGGTCTTGAGCACAAAAAAAAACCGGTTTTCTTGTACCAAATTGAATAGAGAATTTGAGTTTTATTTTTTCCAAATTGTTTGTAGATAAACCATTTGACTCCGTTAACTGAACCATATCTCTCTGTGTACACACATTAGCGGAGGTGGGTACTTGCGGCCTCCGGCCCACTACTTGCGGCCTCCCTATCTTTTCACTGTAGTAGCTGCGCCCCAAATGCCCACCTCTGCACATTAGACATTACTGCCCCTTGCATGCATGGCATGGGCCGAGTTGCGTTACTCGTACGTGAAAGGCAAAAGTGAAATCAGTCAGCGACGGGTTAATGCCAAGGGCAGACTATTCAGTCGCCTGCTCAACTTCCGAGCGAACGTTCAACTAGTACTTCGTTCAACTTAAATAATTTTCAGAGGTATCTTGGCTACTGACTTTCACTGTATAATCGAGAAGAATCGAGCGTTCAGAAGTTGAGCGTGCGATTATATAGTGTGGCCCCGGCATAACGTTAACTACGTACAAGTTACATGCATGAACAGAAATCGTCTGTAGGTAGAGCTGAGTTGGCCACCGCTTCTTCCTTACCGCCTCGACCCCGTCTCTGTATTCTACAAGGATCGCTAGCGTCTTCTTAGTTTTAATGGTAGACTAACCTGCCTCACGGGACTGTTCAGGTGCTGCTTCTGCAAAAACTCTCAACTGTGCGATGAGTCACTTGAAAATCTAAATTTTACCAGGCTTTGGTTACAAAATGTTTAAAAAATTACAAGCAAAAAATGAAAGAGCCAATAAAGTTTTAATCCACTATTTGAAAATATTATTTTATTAGTTTTCTTTTCTTTTCGATAGCGTGAATATTTGATTTATCGGTGCTGAAACTAACTGACCGCTTTGCAGTTCCAGCTATCAATTGCACTCAGCATGTTTTCTTTTTCTACCAACATTCTGATTTGGAGAAATAAGAAACACTCCATTCGTTCCATTGATAAGTAGACCTGTTACTTCTAAACTTTCTTGGATTGGCCCTAGCTTCCCTCCAACGCCTGTATCAGTGCAGGACACTTGTCACCCTACAATATCAAGCGGGGGGGGGGCATAGGGCTGCAAAGGTCATGGTCGGCAATTTGTTCCTTTATTGGCTAGAAAACAGCCTCGGTATCCTTTGCCGCACGGCCTCCTTAGAGAGCCGTAATAATTCTAAAGCGAGGAGACGCGTCCAGCTATTGCCGACGCAAACATATCTGCAGTGTACAAAACTGATCCTTCTTTCGTCTTCAATCCTCCAGTAGCTCTGTAACATTCACACGAGGTGGTTGTCCCTCACGAGCCATCTTCACAGCTCCGATCTCGTGCGTGATCTTGCCCTAGTCCTTGGCTCTTATATTCGTGCACTGTCATGCCAAGTTATGGTCCTTGGATTTTTTTTTTGCAGTTGTAAGTTGCATCGTTCTCCCATGTAACTATTTTTTGCAGCTTCATAGAGCATCTATATATTTCAAGCCAGGTTGCAATCCGTGGGATAATTTTTGCGGCTTCATCTTAATCTCAATATTTCAAGCCAGGTTGCAATTAATGCGCAATAATTTTTGCAGCTGTAACACCTGAATTTTCGCTCTGAGTCCTCGTGTCGTACGAAAATGTTGAGTTTGGCGTGATTTGTGTGATTGAATTTAAGGTATTGTTGATCGGCCGGTGTCGCTGTTTTCTATAATGTCTTCATGTACAATGAGTCTTCATCGCCAAGCTGGTTTGGCAAGATAAGAGTCGCATTTGTGCTGATGGGATATTAATGTCATGTCAATGTGGTATCAAAAAAGTTAATCTCAGTTACAAGGACCAATGGGAATTTAATCTCGGTCAAATGTGATGAAATGGAATGAATGCCTGTAACGTTTCCTGCGGAAAGTGAATATCACAAAGGCCGTTCGCACGACAATTTGTTGAACAGGTTCTCTGCGCTAATCGTTCGACTGTTTTGTATATACTTATATTCACAACTGTGTCCATCACATTATTTACCAGAATGTTTGCCGTCACGTGTGTTGGCTGCAGTAAATATCGCTAGTAAAGCTTCTTATATTTCTTCAAATTTAAAGTAAATTGGAACTCTGGGAACTGTATACTCGCCCGCTGTCTAATCGACACACCTACGAATTGGGGCGATTAGCGTACAAAAAACTTGTTCAAAAGACCATCGTGTGAAGCGGTCTTCGGTCAGAGAAATAGCATCAAACTAAAACGCGAATAATAGAGTTGCAGTGAAGCCGATTTTCAACAACTGAGCAACAATTAGTTGATATGCAAAAATCATATTGGATTAGAGCTACATGACATCAGTTAATGCATATTACGCAAGCTGTGTAAGAGTTGTGTTCTTATTTTATAGATTGCAAGAAAATCAGATCGATAAGAGTATCAAAACAAAAGACTGCTCGATGCCAAGATATAGGAAAACGGAAATATATAAGTCCTTTGTTAAAGATGAGATAACAACATACATGTAACTATTCGATACACAATAATTTTATGCAAACAAAGGTATAAGAGTTCTATAAGTTCTAAGCAACGTCAGCACTATAAGCATTGAAGTAGCTGCTGTGTAACAAAATAAACTGATTTGAAGTAAACATTTACGCACGATGACGAATAATTTTTGTAGGCGCTGCTTGCTGGCAAGTTTATCAACTTGAATAGCCCAATATTTCTGATCTGCTGACTGCCAAAGTCGGTGAGAAAATTGGGATAGTAGTTGTGCTTTGTATGCGAAGCTGAACTTCGATACATACGTCTCTGGCGGGTGCCGTGTTACGTTTCTACGTCTAATTGACTTTGAGCTACAAATGTTCACTTTCGGCCTTTTTTTGTATCACCTTGCATAGCATCACAGCGAGCGAAATGCTACTTGGATGGAATAGATACAGGCTGTAAAAGTGGAAAAAATAAAGAACAAAGCATAATGGGATACAACCTGCTCGATGCATAATGATTGTATTCAAGCTGTTATAATTTCTTTAGAAATATTCTTCGTCGAATAAAGGATTTCTTGAAAAGATATTCAAGCTGGTATAACTGTTTTATAAAAATTCTTCGAATATAAAAATACACTGAATACAACTCTTCTTACGGCGCATCGGCTATGAGCAAAGATAGACCAACCAATACTTCCATAGCATTGGGATTTACGTGGGTCTCAATCTGAAGAATCTAACCTATGACAATGAGCTACACAGCAGGCTGACTGTGTCATCAGTTAGGCTACTGATAGCTTATAACTCATACAAGTTCGACTACAATTATACACTGAATAATTTTGGAAGTAAATATAACATGATAAAATGTAGACATATTTCTTTATTCCGCGTTACAATAAACTACCTAATCCTTACTCCTGTTTCGAATTTAAAAATACAACGAAACTTGGTTTCTCTTTTGTTTTGGATATTTCACTAACTAGTTATGATACAGGGCGATTTTATTTTAAATAGGCATCAGTGATACTCCTATGATGGAAAGGCTTGAGCAAACGCTTTTTTCGTTTTCAAAGCAATGCATGTTATTCGAAATCGAGCTCTATTGTAATTTAAATCAAGACAGTATTGCAGCATGAAGAGTACGTCTGTGTTGAGAGACTTCATCAGTGTAGATGTCTTACACGTTCTAATGCTTTATTTTGTAAATCACTGTTATTTTCTGTGACTCATTGTCTGTTACTGTTATTTGTTATATATTAACTGTTATTTAATTAAGAGCAAGAGGCATTTTCTGATGTATTAACTACTATGGTACTTACTTATTACTTCGCTTTCTCATAAATGAAGATTCATTCATGTTCAGCTCCTTCTTTCCTCTTCGTACTATCTACTTTATCTCTGATAAAGTTACTCTTAGTGTAGGAGAGCAGTTTTCTAAGAAGAATCTTTGTACGTGTCTTCACTGTGGGGATATTCCCACGGCTAACATGGTGCAATAAACCGGTTACAACTCTCATGTATTGTGTTTCACTTGTGCCTGCTCGTTTGGTTTACTCGTCATACTGGCATGGATTGATACAGTAATGTAGGGGTGGGTACAGTCATGTAGTGGTGGATACAGCCCTGCAAGAGTGGATACAGTCATGTAAAGGTGGATGCAGTCATGTAGAAGTAGATACAGTCATGTAGGGATGTATACAACCCTGTAGGGGTGGATACCGTCATGTAGACGTGGATACAGTCATGTAGGAGTGGATAGAGCCCTACAATGATGGATACAAGCGTGCCTCGCTTTAAGAACAAAAAACGTTGCCACAATTAGTAGCAAATTAGACCTTAATTCGGGTCGTGCCCTTGTTTAAAATCAGGATAGTCCAGAAAACGTTCAAAGGGCAACGCCATGAAAGCAATGTACGTCTGTGTAAAAAGTAATGAATTATATTTCAAGTTTCGAAGCCAATTTTTACGTATTGTATGAAATCCATAATGAGTAAAGTAGTATTTACTGCTAAAGCGGGACGTTTCACTTAACTAACAATTGTTCTCAACGTTACTTGTTCTTAAAAGCTGGACGTGCCTTTGGTATTATTGTCTTAAGCCCAGTTCACACTGATCCTCGTGGTGAGCGTGACCAAGCACGATAGCATTCTTTCCTTAGGATTTCCCATGAGCATGACTGTTTCCTTTACCTTGGGGTCTTGGAAACGTTCGAAGAACAAGTGGAGTCGTAAATGTTTGCGGTCTATGTTTTTCATCGATATTTTTTATGAAAGAATGATCAGAGAAGACGACCGTGAAAATCTGTAAGACTGACCGAGTACAAAATGACCTGAGTGATGTCAGTTCACTACTAGCAAAAGTCAATGATGAGAACTAAAACCAATATAGTTGGAAAGAGATCAGCTATCATGAAATCGCTGTTTCCATTTAATATTCACTTTAACCAAGATCGCTGTCTAACCTATGAGGGCCAATAGGTCTCGCAGTTGAACGTCTAAGTAGCGAACTGGTGTCAATCGCTTCTTATTTCGCAAAATGACTTGTGTTAGTAGTGGTTTTTATGGAATATTCATTAAACTTACGGTTTAAGTATAGGATGCAGATGGCTTATGCCGCAGAAGATATCAGCTGTTTTTTAAAGTTTTCCAAAATTTCCAAGGTCAAGAACAACATCCCATAAAGTGACCTGACTCCTGCTTTGTCACGTGCTGCACGAGGCTCAGTCTGAACTGGGCTTTAGTTGACAGTAACTTGATGTGTAAATCCCGTAAATTTCCAAGCCCTATTTTCAAATACTTTTTCTTTACTTAACAATTAACAGTATTGAAAGGTACTCATCTGCATTGCCATCTCCATAGTCCCATCTAAAGAGGCATAAACAACGTATTCGTATATTGAAATAAATGAAATTTGGTTAGTTAACTCAATAGATTTTACCAAGAGATTTAACAAAATATACGTAAATTTATGTTTACTATCTCCTTGATCTTTATTTTGCTAAAGATGCGTAGCAATATTTGATTTTCAGCAATTGTTCGTCCACAAAATCTTCGAAGGTTGGGAAAATAAATTTTCACTGCAAGTGATACTAATATAGTATATTTGTATTCACCGGCATTTTTGACGACCACACACACAGGAGTAAACGTCAGTTCTGCCAAATTCGCCAGATATTTAATCAACCGCGCTATTTCTTCTGGGTGATTGTTGTTATATATTGTGTATATTAATTGTTACTTAATTCAGAGCAAGAGAGCAACTTCACCCCGCCAGAGGCTTTATGAGCATCTTGAAGACCTGCAGGGAGTTCTTGACGTTACTGAAGGGATGCCAAGTGATGCCTCCGTAGGCCTGTGCCACCTGTGTCTGGCCAGACCGACCAGGTCGTCGGTACGCCCCCGTACCAAGGGCGTGGTAACATTGGGCGTACCACCAGCCTCCGCCACCACCCAGTTGCATCGCGCAATTGTTACCTGTGATGATTTGGATGCCATTCATCATTTAATGAGTACTGTTTAATTTGTCATTCAATATTAGGATTCTCAAAAAAAAGTACTACTTATATCTTAATACATATTCATCGGTAGGATTTATAAGGTAATGGTCGTTCTGGAATTATTGTTTGGCATAAACAATAAAGTACCTTTCGCTGTTAAATATCATAGTTCGTTATTCAATAACAGTTTAACATGGCAATTTATCTTCCGTTCTGCTTTCAATACGTATTTTGATTATTTGGGCATGATTCGTTATTTAGTAAATGTGAAAATTACTTCATTTTATCCTGAATAATTTTGAATACACATGTAATGATAATAATGTCAATTGCTTTTCCCTGTTTATCGTTCGAGACATTTGTTTCTAAAGTAATGCAATGATGTTTTAATTTATTGTCGTGAGAGGAAAGTGTCTGCATTTCAAAAATAACAAATTTAAAAATAATTAAAATTCATATTGAAAAGCACAGTGCAGTGATTTCATAAGCAGCCTAGTAAAATCAAAGAATCGTCATTAAAATAGGAAAATGTAAACAATTTATGAACAGGCTGTTGTCAAGTAGACAGAGCCTTATTATACAGAAGACTGGATGCAGTTTGTAAAGAAACAGCCTGTTGCTAGGTAGATTAAATCCTGATTGAAATGGAGAAGTGCAAGCATTTTAGGAACAATTGCTAATTATTTATCATAGTTAAAATCCTGAATAAAATAACCTTTTCGTTAACAGTGTTTTGTACAATAAAATGAATTCTGATTAAAATCTATATGTGTTACCAAATGCAGTCCTGAAGAAATTAGATAAAGTGTAAACACTTTGCAAAAAGTCTACTTTACAGTTTATGGAATATTAACTACAATAAAAAATTACAATAATTTTTCTATCATATGGAATTACCCGTTATATGGAGTATAAACAATATAAAAAATTGCTATAGTTTTTATGAAACTGTCCATCTCAGAACACAATACCTCGGTCGGTGTCTTTGTCGGAGTCGTAGGCAGAGAAGAGCATGTTGTTGTGATGCTCTACCAGAGCATCTCCAGCTGTGCTCCCGCGGTCGTAGCCTCCTACCGTGAGCTTATAGTTCTGTGCCGCGCTCCCAACTCTGCGAAGAAAAACTTAAAATTCATTCTGTTGCCCTCTTAGTGTGCTCCTGTGCTAGAAAGGTTTTTTCCGTAGGTATGCAATAGGACAATGAAGCTTCGTAGGAAAATAACACAGTCTGATATGAATAAAGGTAACACGCAAGAAAAATCATTCAGTCACGAATCACACAGCAAACGAGAATTGCCGAATTGAGCGCTTGAGCTAATTGCAGCAAAGCAAAAGTGGTTCTGTGTGGGTGACAATGTGGGACTCTACTCGTGCATCCGATCCCCGCCCCCCCCCCCTTCCCGTCGAGTAATGCCTGTATAGGGTTCAGTGCCTCCCATATTCACCTCGTGGAGGTCGCGCTATGCTGATGGGTGCCGGTGTCAACTAGAGCTCTAATTATGTGAATGCTAAAAATTACTCTTAACAAGCACACTGTATCAAGAACAAGGAAAAATATCTCATAAAGGACCCACACCATTTGTTCGTAAGCTCACACTGATTTTATTAACGGATGTTAGCTACCACGTCGTCCTGATGCACAGTGAGCGTCGGTAGCATAGATACGGTTGCACAAACAACGTGCGAGCTGACCGCCCGCTCATATGTTAAACGCATGATTGTATAGTGTAGCCAGAGCTTTAGCAAGAGAATTTTGTAAATTCTGATCTGGGTAACTGAGACTATTAACCAATATATCTGCGGCTCTTGATTTAGATATATGGGACTCTTGACTTAGACATCTAGGACTCTTCACCTAGATATCTGAGATTCTTTACCAGGATACCTCTTCAAAACTCTGCATTGGAAAAGCGAATCACAAATTCTACAATTAAGGCAGCCCGTAAATTTCTCTGACGATATTATTGTATATTGCTGATAGCATTGACTGCACTACACTTGACCCGCTGATAATCGCGGCTGATTAATATAATGGAAGTTCATAAAACGTCTTCCACTTAACATAGAGACACAGAGAACAAACTGTTCATGTTATAAAAGTAATGTATTTATTATGAAAAAAAGACAAATTCTTGAAAACACGACGGTGGGTGAACATTTTCGAATTTTATGACGGTAACATACTCATACTCAATATTATTTGTTATCAGTGGCTTATGTTTATGAATTTATATTTCGTCCTTACATCACCATAATAGGTTTCTTCTGTTTCAGGTTCTAAGTGTTACTCAAAAAAAGATACTCAAAGCTTCAGCAATCAGCCCTGTAGCTTGTCTACATTATACTGTAAGAGGCTGTGAGTTTGATGGTAGAGCGAATTCGTCTGTTACCGTTACAAGCTAAACCTTTAACTGTATTGCACAAAACGTGCAAAGTAGATAGTGCTGAACTACCTGTTTATTTTTACCTGAAGCTGGTATAGCGGGCAAAAGCAGATTTGCCAGCGAAGTCTTGGAGTTCCACCCGGAGCTGGTAGGGCGTGGATGAGGTCAGCAGGTGTAGCGTATCCAGCCCTGAAGTTTATTTCGAAAATATTAACAAGCAACTCAGCACACCGCCGATAGCATATGACGGCGACAAAACTGCATGGACAGATTTTCATTATTCAAGACTGTGATTGTTATATTGTTTAACTTTAACAATCAGAAGATATGTTGCATCTTCATTTTTTTCAAAGCACCGAAAAGAAATTATTGACGTACAAAGTGTGACTTGGATGGATTAAGGGCGTGTTCGACTTGTTTTGACTTCTCAGCAACCTGAGGCAGGTACGTTTATCTTCAACCCGCTGAAATGAGTTTCAAGTGTTGACCCTTAATCGGTTTCCCTTGAAACTTCCAGAAACGTATTCTTGCTCCATAAAAGGAAGGTTTCAGAAGCTCTACTTAATCGCTTTGCTTGCACTTGCAACGCGATTCAAAGTGGCAAAGCCAAAACTTTTGACTGGAATTTCGAACAAGTCGGGCCTCGAAGGCTCAAATTCGGCGCCCAATCGAACACGCCATGTGGAGCTCAGGAAGCAGAGATTCGGGAGGACTTGCCAGAACTTATCAATTAACTCGATGAGGTCACATCGCTACCTGGAGTATAAGGAAAAAATGAACAATAAAACATTTTTTGTTGTGGTTTTGTCGCTTCCCAATGCTTGCATTGGACTCATACCTACAGCTCTGCGCCATGGTTGCTGTTTTTGCTGAGAACTATTAGAAATTGATGCAACTAATGGTTGTGCTCTCCTAAAGATTAGATCATAAACTGGAGCACGTAAAGTCATTACGATTATTGCTAAGTGTTTTTTTTAGTCCATGTTGCCCTACCGTTGCTCTCTGATTGGTGATGAAGCTAAAATAGAGAAAGATAAATGACCTTTTTTTCATAATTGAAAAAGTGATGCATTAAAATAATAATATTTTACAAGATAAAGATTACCATTGCTACTTTTGTATTCTTGAAAAAATTTCCTAAATTGAAACTCATATAATTTGTTTTCTTTGCATTCACTGCAAATTCAAAACAAGGTGCCGTGCAGAGCAGATGGCGCCATTTTATAATGCATGTACAAGCTCCTTTCTAACAGCGCAGGCGAGGTAGTTTAACAATGCAATATTTTCGCTCTTAGTTATGCGTTGTAGACACCATCCGAATTTCTGTTGTATGTATTTCTGTTAATATATTTACTAAACTGTTAGCCATCACCTCAGCTTCTTTAGCAAGTGTCACTCTGTGAAGTTTCAAAATGTGCGCTTCGTTGCTGTTATTAACGGACACAGTTACGCGTCTGACTGTACAGTGCTGTATCTGGAAATCAAAAGAGGCTAAAAATAGAAAGTTAGTGTGATGAATTCGGCACACCCATCTAAGATAGGTCGCTAGCTTGCCTATATCGACTGTGGATATTGTTTATCTCATGATATTTAGTGTTGCAGGATATTGAGTGCTACTAATGTTTAGGATATTGCTAATAACAGAAAACTGAGTGCTGTAGAATAAAAACGAATCAGCCGAATGATAAGAAATTCTCGCAGGACAGAAGGTTCATTCTTCATTTTCGCATGGACTAGTATCATGGCTAGAAAATGAAAACATCCATTACTATTGCCAAATCAATCAACTGTGAGCAGCAGCGGCTTAAAAGCAAAATCTGTTTCATTTTCCCAAGCCTGTAGATAAATAATGGTTAAATATCCAAGACGGGTGTGGCGATGTCGAGCCTACTAGACTTGAATTGTCTGAAACTTTAGATAGAAATGTTGGTTTCGCCTCTTTGGAGCCTGGTAAGTATTTGCAGCAAGCCTATTATGCTCGAGAAGGTCAAAACCCCTATTTTTGCAGGGTAGGATTGAATTTCTGCTTGTCTTAGGGATTATTGGTGGGTTTTTAACGTTTGAATCTTGACTTAAAAGGGCGAAGTCAGCGCACCTGCCAGAAGTTCCGAACAAGAAATGTCTGTTAGAATTAACACTGCTGGCAAATGGATGACGGCTTTGCACCACTTCACCCCGAAGTATTACTGAAGGTGTAAGATGCAGACGAGAGAACGAATGATTGGCAATTTCACTTATTTATATAGTTTATTTCTCCACCATGAGACTGAGTTCGTAGCTCAACTTAAAGCTATAACAACCTGTTTCATTAATTCAACACAGAAGGGCATTAGTGCAAGACGTATGCGGACTGGCGGACCCACCGGTTAAATAACAAAAAACTTGTAGAGATTCATAATCAGTTCAGCACTCACCAATCCACACCTCCCCACTGGGGTCTCCAAAGCCTTCGGCGTATTCTGCGAGGGTGCGGTTGAAGAGCACAGAACCGTCCTGCCTCAGGAGCGCTACGGTCCAGCCGGCGTCCCCATCACTCGAGTGGTCACACTTTACCTGTCCAATAGATGACATTTATAGAGGTAGAAGGGTAGACAGATTCCGCGGGGGATAGTTTTCAATTCCTGCTGCCCTCCGGCCATTTCTATGCTAGTAGTTTGGTCATAATGCTCGCCTCTGATGCTGTTTTTGATGAAACATATCTAGCTTTTAAAATTTTTAACTGAAGCGTCACCGGGATTTTAGCACATCGTCGTGAAGACCAAAAATTACATAACGCTATCTTTCGGTAAAACCTTTCGGTGGGACAAAGGCTTGATGTCACTCGCGGTACAAAGCCTTTCATTAGTATGATTGGCAAAATTAATTCTTTTTCAAAGACCCTTTCTTTGGGATGATGAATAAGCTTATCATTTTGAAACCCCTTTCGGTAAGATGATTGAGTAAGAGCACCCTTTTCACACCATTTTCCGGAGGGATTATGATAGTTAAGCACTCTTTTCATAACGGCTGTCTGTGGTTTGATTGCTTTTAAGTACCCTAGTCACAGAACCATTTAGTTACTTAGTAGGATGTAGGCATTAATGTACCCTTTTCTTAATTAAGGCCTTTTTGTGGGATGATTGCTTAAACGCACCCTTTTCATTGAACCTTTCGGTGGGATGATGGCGTACACTCCGTCCATGGAGTCCTGTCTGGCAACATCCCTGGGTGGAGCGGAGGAGGCCGGTGGTGGTGCCACGGGACCCGTTATCTCCGAACACGAGGACTTGACGAAGATACTCAGGAGCTGGTCAAGTTTGCTGTTGGAATCCCTGACTGCTTGTTTAGTTAGGGCCAAGTCCTGAGTCACCTGGCGGTCGAACATGTTTTATAAGAATCAATCTAAAATATTTATCCATTTGCGAAACCTTAACATTACATTCACAGCCAATTTAATAGGAGCCAGACTAATGAAGTAATGAAGTTTCAACTACTGCTAGCACTACTGATGGTTGTATAGACACACAGGCTGCACCTGCAGCATGGCATGAGCTTCTGCCACACTTGTCGGAGGGTGTTTACAGGGAAGTTTAATTGAAGAACGTTGCAATGATTAAGGAAATCTGAAGCTGAAATTTTTGGCAAGGCTGACCCGCTGATTGGCTGCACGATCGGCTGGGAGTCTATAATCTGCGGGAACGAAGCAGCGATGGAAGAATAAAAAGGTCCCTGGTAGTAAGGCCAAATGTAGCTGTGTTGCTGCCTCCTATTAAACCTTCTTGGGCACTGGGCCCTTCCGTGCTGACAGATTCGGAGTCGGTGCAGACTCGTATACAGCGGAGATGCATGCTATTGCCATATAGCTGGGTTATGTTCCGCTGCAGGAGGCTGTGAAAGCGTTCTAAGGTTAACGAGATAAGCTCTGCAGCACGTAGAGCTCCCAATAACGATATTACTTTGGACACACTTTTACTGACAATGTATTCAGTACTGAACAAAGCTTAAAAGAATGTGGATAATGAGTCAATTTGACCCAATACCACAACTAGCGACTCCACATGCGCTTGTCCGTGCTGCACGTCAATTCTCGTTCGGCCCCAGATGAGTGTTCAGTTAAAGTGACCACAGACTGTCAGAGCCATAACGTCCAATTAAGATAGAAAGCTCATGTGCCAGATGCGCCTAATCCCTACCATACCTATACATTTGATAAGGTCATTATCACTGCAGTGGACTGTACGCGTCAGAAACGCTGACGCTGCAATGCGTCTATCGCAGTTCACCTGCCTGGCCGGGAAACGAACATCCAATATTCAATGTGCAACAGCAACACCCTACCATTTTTTCCTTCAAGTATGGAGGAACTTTGAGAGTTACCCGGTACTTCCATTTAATCCTTTCGATTCAAAGCATTGTTATACAACACCTTAAGCAATTAGCCTATTCCTTCTCTATTGATTCTACTGGCGGTCTCTAGTCATCACTTTAACTGAACAGTAATAAAAAGTAGTGTGTCACTCTTCTGTCGCTGAACACACTGATGGCATCTCCGAGTGCTAGCAATTTCAAAGTTTTGAGACAATAGTCTAAATGAATATAACTACATTAGCATTACTTTGGAGTATTCGATAATGAAATAACAATTCGCTTAGCCATTGGCTACACTTCCCTTGGCAGCTTGCGCCTACCTACTATAGGTCTTATATGACTGATTGATGAAACTTCAATACAATCTTTAGTCATTGAACAGAGCGACTTCACACAGGCAGAAAAATATTTATGATGGCCCAATGAATACATTTTTTAACAAGAAATACGCATTTATCGGCGTATGCCATTAATAAAAGGTAAAATAACTTTGATCCATTTCAAGTTATTTTGGTGTTCTAAAATTCAATGATGGTCTTCTATCGTTCCCTATGTTTACAAATTTGCGCTAATTGCTGCTAATCACATCACTGCTTGTTTGCGGTTATAATGTTAGTTTAGTTTTAAAAATATCATCGATGTTTCGTCTCTGAATAATAGGTCCTACCTGGCTTTTTTAATGTGTCCTAAGTATATACTGTAGTTTATGGCTTAGCAAATCATAAATACACAAAGACCAGTGTTTGAAATGATGCATTGGTTGGATTTCTGACACTAGAAAAGTTAGAAACACAGCTTACTTGGTCCAGCTTCTCCTCCATCATTAGTAGCTGCTCCTGTAGAGACTCCATGGTTGCTGGACCCTGAGAACATTGAGTAGTATTCATCATAGGTCTACGGTAATAACGAATATAACGTATTCAATATTGCTAAAGTTTGATCTCACAATCGATGGTCCAATAATATTAAAAAATTTTCAATCTAATTCTTTTCTAAGGCCCCTTCCACACGATCAATCACTACAGCAATGACAAACACAATAATCGAGAAATAAAAACATAAATACTTCTCTTCCTTGTCCAAACGACGTATGGGCAACGTATATGTAGTTGCCAAATACTTTCCGCTGCCTGGAACTTGGAATCAAACACTGACAAAATTTACCACGCGGGTCAATTTTATAAAAAAAATGTTTAAGTTGTTATCGGTTAAACCCAAATCTGCTACCCATGAGATGACCGAAAACTCGCCCATGCTCGGTAAATAAGAGTTTTCGCCCATCTCAAGCACAATCAGGTTGCTGCTAACGCTTGCAGTAAGTTTCGAAGTGGGGTAACCTACGCTCCCGTCTGAAGTTCTCAAACAAGTTGAGCTTAGCCGGCTCGACTTCGAGGCACCAAACGACGGCTACGTACGCTTTGGTGTTTGGAACTTTCAACACTCCTGGATTTATACCAACAGGCTGAGCCCATGTCTTCCAAATGTATAGAAGGCTTTGCTACCAAAGTCACGCCAGAATGTATTTATGCTTCTAAAGGCATTTCTGAGAGCAGGATGACACAAATGTCAAACAATAATATCTATTGAAACTTGAGTAATAATAAACACATATAAAAAAGGCATACCTAAGTACAATCTCCTTGATGTCAAATATTGTAAGATAATATTAGAATGCCCCAGTTCCAAAGCCATTTATACTTAGCAACTGTAATTTATAAACTATTTGGGCACTAAGGACCAGTTGTCTCAGCTCGTAATACGAAGCTATTAACATGCCATAAACATACCTCCGTGTTTACCTAAAATCAGTACAGTTGGCTTAGCACTTAGTCTTGCTGATGAAGTTGTGGATAGTTCTCAAAATTTGGAAAGAATTGGATATCAGGAAGTTGTACAATCCCAGTTGTTGAACGGATGCGCACAGCACCGCTTTCGGACACAGGCGAACGAATACATTAATTTTACTCCCTTATGAACTTACAATTGCTGAGGCTCGTTAACTCTCACAGTGATGAGGCAACACCCAGGATACTCGTCATATACTCAAGACATTTCAAAAGTTTCTAATAAGCAGCATAGTCAGCAAAGAAGCCCAAACAGATTTTTCGGTCTCTATAACTCTAACATTAAATGACGTTTCTAGTTTTACGGCAGCGCAAAAATTTTGTTAAAAGGAAATTGAAATGAATCCTAACATACATTTTACGAAAGCATTACCAAGCACTTTTTAAGCGTGGGAGTTGTGCGTTGCTTGTGTTGCCTGCGTCACATGTAGCAACCTGAGTCCCAGTCGTCGTAAACACATTTCAAGTTATGATTGTGACACAATTTTTTATGAGTTGTGACACAAGCGGCAGCCATAACCCTACGGTTGTGATTACAACACGTCCCTGCTGTCCCCTGACTGACCTCGTCTCTAGGGGATGCCAACCCCAGCATAGGGTCCGACGAGGGCCGTGTTGTCCTGGTGGAGGGGAAGCGCGACGGGTTGGAGGCCCTTGCTGTCTGCAGGGACGCATCGCAGGCGGCCAAGAAGCCTATGAGCACCAACAGAAACACAGCCATCACCGGCACAAGCTCTCAGTCAACTGTGCCAAGCTCAGCTGAAAAGAACAACAAAGATGCCAAACAGGTTTTGCGTGCGGTCTTCCTCTGACGTCAAGGCCTACCACGTTACATGAGATTATACGTACCCAAATTATCAGGCGGCATAGTAGTCATCCATGCGCCCCAGCGGCACACTCGAAGAGCTCTTGCTTTTCACGAGTTGGCTGTTCGATCGATCGGGTGGGCACTACCCAGTACCAGAGGCCGTTTCTGTAGAGCTGTAGTCAATTGTGAAGTTGGTTGGATGTTTTGTTTTTGCACATGGGAATCTAGATTTTTTAAACCAAAAATTAATCGTTTTCTTTTTGGTAATAAATTATCGTATCTCCTTTCCTGGCTTTTTTTCCCTCGGTGGTGAATGACAGCAGCTCGGCATCGTACCAAGGGAGGCCTGGGTTCGATTCCTGGACGGTACGCTACGGATTTACACTACGTGGGTCACTCCAGCACTGAGAGGCCAGGCGAAGTACGTCTAAAGATCCCAATTGACTCTCAACACCGACTGTTTCTTCTGCTCGTCACATTACCAATTCATCAAAATTCTAGAATTAAGGCTAAAGAAAACCTCGTTAGATGTATCCACTGTATGCGAGATAATAAGTGATCTTTATTTATTTTTATTTCTTACCTTCATTTCCTATTTTGTGTTTTGGGTAGCGTGGGGACCTTACGTTTTTTTTTTTTTTTTTTTGGGGGGGGGAGGTGGCTCACGCCCCTTTTTCTCAATAGCTTTAAATAATAATAATTTCAAATGGAATCATACCAGGGTTAATTGAAATAAGTACCATTTTGAACGAAAAAACGAGAATGATTTTTTTAACAAATTTTTTTTTAGAAATTTGAACCTCAACATATTTTTCACCATAATTTCTCCCAATTTTAAGGCACTTATTGTATCCCACCACCAGTTTTTGAATCTCTTCTTAATAGAAGTCTGCAGCATATTATTCCTCATCATGAACTTTCGTGCGGCCATCTTTAAAAGCTCTAACTCATCTCCCCACCATTCTACTGGCAATACTTTTTTTTGCTAATTCACTAATCTGACGATCAATTTTAGCAGCCTTTACATTTTTAGCACTAAGAAAACTAATCACCGATCATATTTCACCGGCGGCGAGAAGCCATGTTAAATATTGAAAAACGGACGCTAACGTGGTTGAATGTATCCGTATTGGTGACTGTAGCTTGCCAATAGGTGTAGGTAAACAGCGCGCACGAGCAGAATGCCTACCACAGCGCCACCTTTTCAGAATTTCAAAGACGTTCTTATTTTAAAAAAACACCTTCTTGGCAAGAGATTGTTCGATTGGGTCAGCAAAGTCGATCTAAGCCAAGGTCACTCGACATGACTCGTCAGAAAATGTAGATAGGAAATTTGGTTTCCCCACTTTGAAACGAGTCGTTAGTGTTAGAAGCAACGCGCGTAAGGACCAGCCAAAGCTCCATTTTACTGAATAGAATAGAATATTTACAAATCTTTAGAGTAACTGAATAAGGGCAATGCCCGAAATTTCAATCAACGGGTCGCCGCCAGAGCATCTGCCTGAGGTTTCAAGGAAGTCCAGCCTCAAAGGCTTAATTTTGATGTCCAATCGAACATGCCCCAAATTGGCTACTTTGCAGCTATGATGCGGCTTCAAAAGTGTGACAAGCAAATGCATGAATACACACTAGAACAATTAACTTCCCTTTGCTTCGATTACACGTATTCAGTGTTCGTTACTCATTGGATACAGGGGGCACATACGACTGTGTCGTCAAAGTCGATCTAAGCCAAATCCACTTGATTTGACTAATCTGAATATTCTGACAGGAACATAAGCTTCGCAACTCTAAATTTGTTGCAGGCGATAGGAGCAGCCCGATTACGTTGTGCCGACCGAACTCTCCATTTTACGGTATAAGACTAATTAGTTCATGGAAGTCTCAAAGACAACTAACTAAGAGTCAACGCCTGAAACTTGAATCAGCAAGTCGAAGCCTGGGCGCCTATCTGACGTTTCGGACCAGTCAAGCTACGAAGGCTTTAATTCGTTGCCCAAGCGAGGGCGCCCGATACTTCTACAGTACTCGTGAGTGTAGAGCACTAGTGAACGAACAAACCCTTTCAGTCATTTTATCAGTCTTCCGTTTTTACTTTCCTTTCAAGTTTATACCACGTATCTTAAAACGTTCCTAGTTATTTTTAGCATTAGTTACAGTGGATAGCTAGCTCCAGTTCATTCAGTACAAGGATCAAGAGAGCACCCAAATTCATTCATCCAAAGCACAGTGATGGCGACCAGCGATGGAGGAGCAGTGACGCAGCATACGGGTAGGAGGATGGCAGTTAAGTATGAAGATGATCAGCCGGGCTCGTCGCAACAAGTTCGTCCTTCTATCGTCCCTTGCTTGATGACGGCCCAAGGTCAGGCACCTATAGCAATGTCTTGGGTAGCCAAACGAAGCGTTCGCAGCGACCATGGTTACTTTTTGTGTTGCTTCTGTTGGTATATACTGTATTACAGTACAAATAATGAAGTAATCCAATTTGCTGCTCACGATATCTTTACATGCTAATCGGTATCAAATAACGCTTTTTCCACCGATGGAGTCACCACTTAACTACTAGGTACCAATTATCGACAGTTAACACTCACTATCGACGATGACCACAGATGCCACTGTTAATTTTAAGTGAACTATTTCACTAGTGACATTGTCCCAAATAAAATACCATTAGCAAATTTATGTTGTAAAAAATAGCTCAGTTAATTACCAGCTTTACCAATAAACTGCAGAAGTCATATTCATTAGTTTCATTCAAGTTCAATCTCTGAATTAATCTGAATAATCAGTGACTCACACTGATTCAGAGAAGTATTCAATACATCGAATTATCGTCAAAAATCCAAACGATTTCTAATATCCTTATGAGAACTTACTATTTACGTTAAAATTAATAATTCATGCCAAGTTGAGGTTCTTTTATTGATGAGAATTTGAGATTTTCCCAGTAGTTCAATGTATTGAATACTTCTGCTGGTTACTGTACGTACCGCAAGATAATAATAATAGTTTGCCATATATTTTCTTATGTGGATACAGTGACCAATAACTTAGAGGCGCAGCACCCTGAGGTATTCATTCTTATAAATAACATTCATTTACAGTTTACTTGTAAATTTACACTAGTGGGCTATCAGTGTTAACCCGTTTGAAATGATATAAGTAACACAGTATTGCCCAGACAATCTCTGGTTTTTATTCAATATATGATAAAAAAATAACGAAAGTTAGAAATAAAGTACACAAATTGCAGTAAAAACTACGGTACTCGTTAATAAATGAATAAATGAACATTTAGTACCACAATTTGGTACAAGCATGATGATTTAACATTTTTTCTATCATATATATGAGAAATAATAGACAATTTAGAAATAAAATAGACATATTACCGTTAAAGATACGGCGCGCGTAACGAATTTGATTCAACTCTTTGACTGCGACTTCGCTATGAGATGGATAAGAAATTATCTGACCATAAAAAAGTTAAAAGAGCCGTTTAAAAGATATGGATTAACTGAGATTTCTGACGTGGGTGAGATAGAGTCTGTCGCGTTCTTCTAGTCAATTTTAACACAATTATTGGGACCTCGCGAAGTGCATTATGAAAATAGTCTTTAGGATTTCTAATGAAGTTACTTAAATTGTTGTACGGGTTGCTTCGCAGTAAATTGAGATGTGTAAAAATGGGTTTTACGTATATATAAGGTATGTGTTATACTTTTTTAAGGTGCTCATGCGAAGAGGTCCTACCGTGTTGTTATCTTTGCGCAGCAGATGTTACTGCCAACTCGATAGTTGTATCGGTAAGTTTTTATGTGGCGGTACAGTAATGCGGCCTACCTGAGATTTAAAGGCGTTCTTTTGTGACCACCTTGCGGATAATTTCGCATGATCCGCGCGTTTTTGTGACCACTTTTTGACGTGATTCTGATAGCAATCAACCTAGATCAGAGGTGAAAACTGATCGCACTGTGATTTCTTCCACTGGCTAATCATGCGTGATCAAAGAGTGATTCCAGCCGTTGGGCAGCTAAAAATTCAAAATTTGAAATGCAACTTCCTGATGTCTTCTTATATTTAAGGATAAATTGAATAATGTTATTATGATTGCTTGTAATATTGACTTTCAGAATTGTCGTTTCGTTAGTTTTATGCCTGTGTATGTTCAAAGTGCTTGAAATACTGCAAGTTCACTTATGCATCGACTTCAAAATAATTAAAAATTTCTAAGAAATCCATTCTCCACCATTTTCAGTACAAATAATATAGAAATCTATATTCCGAAAATATATATGGCGTCTTTAAGTTGTTTACAAAATCATTGATCGTTCCTATGCTTTTCTGTGAACACGGTCGATGATCATGATCACTGTGATTTTGATCACTAGCGTGGCCAGAAAAAAAAACCGCTTCAAGTAATATGTTCAATTCAACCTAGAACCAAACTCATCCTGGCCCGTTCTCAACTAACCTAAGCTATTCTAACTTAACCTAATTCATAATCAGAGGTGGCCAAAATATAATACAGCCTTTGAGCCTTGTTACGATACAAACGTTAGACCGTAATAAATTAATCAGAGATAATAGCGCAAATACTGCTCTTATGGACAGATTTCAATCACTCTTAGCCTACATTCATTCATAAAATACTGCATCAAAGCCCATTAGTTTCTCATTTAAGCAGAGAAGAATCCAAGTGTAAGACTGCAAGCAGCTTATTTTAATAGGGTACCACCCGACAGTGAGCCAAACTAGTTCGCGAGTTTGAACACCAAATCGGCGTAAAAAAAAAAAACTCACTGATCTCCAGAGATAGAACCTGTTGCATATTTGGTTGCAATGCACGGCTCAACTGTGCAGAATTTGTCAACAAACCGCCAACTACATACACCATATTATGTCGTCGAGTTCGTTTTAGAAGTCGCGACAGCTGATTATTATTATTATATTTTTTTCATAACAAGTTGGAACGTTATATGCATTTATCGGTTGTCTACAAGCAAATAGGAAACGGTAAAGGATAACATAGGACAAAAGCCTAAAAATTTTCGATTGGGAAGAAGTATAATTCGATTTAGTGTTATCTCTAAAAGAAATGGGAAACAGCTATAATATTATGTAATTTGTTCTATATGTTTTTTTTTCCTTTCCACGTTGGAAGTTTAACTTGTAACTATGAAACAAGAGGTAAAAATGTTATAATTTTAAAAATCTATCAGTCTATTTTCTTGTGTACATATGGTGGAAGGCAAGAATTTACAAGAGTTACCTCAGCTTTGGAAAATCGTATTTACCCGCTTTTATTTTTTTATCTGCAATGACTAATGAGATATAAGGCGCAGAATTGCTAAATTTTACCGCAAAAATAGTATTGCCGGGCAACTTTCGGAAACGTGATCACGCAAGTCCTCTTCTCAAAAACTGGAATGGCCTCGAAAAGAAGCAAAACTGTATCTCGATGAGGCTATGTATATATTTCATTCTTAGTATAGCAGGCGCAGTTCTGCTGATACGGCTCAATTTCCTCGGCAAGATGAAACCCATTGCAGGCAAAGCTCTCGAAATAATAAGCTGGCGACTACATATCGGCGTCTAGAATTAGGAAAAAAGGCGCTTTCTGTATCCGGAGCCTTCTTGTGGAATGATCTACCAAGAGAGCTAAAAGCCTCTCTACAAGTCTCGCCTAAAATAGGCCTCTTCAAAGCAAGTTGCTTGCAAAATTTTGAAAACCGGCTAAATTGACGGGCCCGATGGTATCTAGCGCCTACTCAAGAGTGTAACTGTTACTATAATATCTATTATATTGCTACTTTAATGTCCGAAAGCACTCAGTGTAGTAGTTTCTCTACTTGTGTATGTTCCACAATGTGGACGCTCATTCAGCCCTTAGGATGCTCATATAGTAAATAGAAGAAAAAATTATATATACCAGTCTATTATATCCGACACGGCGATAATTACATAGCGATTTTCTCCGTAAGTGATTATCTCGTGATGCATACATACGCGCATAATACGTTTCCCTGCTCGATCTCAATGGACTCCTATTTACCATGTACTCTAGAATTAAAGAGCAGCCTGTACAATTAAACAATAAGTTGTCTCGGTAGATTGGTTCGGTTACTTATTTCTCATAATTATGTTACTTTATAAGGGCCCTTTAACCATAAGAATAGACGAGTAAGAATATTCCACTAAATTTAACTATCATTGTTTGAAAATATGTTCTTTATTTTGCAGTCTGGGCCTTCGCGATTCGAATTTTGCGTTCCGTGTATCTGGAAGTTGTACTTAAGCTTTAAGACGGATGCCCTGTGAATATGCGCAGGTTTGTTCAGGGTCCCCTATCGCTCCATAATCCGAGTGGGCGCCTAAATATATTAATAATATAAAATAATAATAAAAATTACAAAAGCTGTCGTTAGAGTTTATTAGTAGTAAATTTTAACTGTGAGATTTTACCAACTCTTATGAAGTTGCCCAGGTTATTATTCTAACACCGTCGAGGAAACAAACATGTTATATTAGACTTCTGGTCATCTCCAAAGTGAGTCCTCCAGGAACCAGTTACGACGATCAACTGTCCTCTCTTCTGTTTCGGGAGTTCCCCTGTGCCGCCATGTGTAACACCCCATAGTCTCTCTCGTGTGAAAGGCTATGAAAGGACCCGTCCACTCGAGTGTCTTTTCCAATTCTTTGCGCCTTTTCCTGCAAGCAGTAGTGCACTGAGCCAACTTATACTATATGGCAGAGGAGAGCCGATATCGAGCTGGGATATTCCTAATTGCGCCTCCTGGCCGACTAGCATCACTGTGCGGATCGCCTTTTGGCGGAAACGGTGGTTAAATAAATCAAATTCACTTGATGAAGACCTTCCTATTATGAGATACAAATACATAATTTAGAATTGACATCTTTGTACTGTAGGTCATGCTGTACGGTACTGTCATACCTATTGGATAATATTGTATGTAATAGTATTTAATCAACCCGGTGAAATAGTGTTAAGCCAAGCAGATGTCTCATCGGGAAGAAATGACTGCATTTACCCTATTTATATGTAATAAGCTGTAATATTAGCAGAAATACACGGCTATACTTGCATTTTTTTTGTTACATGGAGTTACCCTCAATAGCAACCATGGCTTGCCATTTCAGTTATATATAAGCCTATTATTATCATGCGTAGAATTTGGCCTGGTTCTCTAATCCTATACTGTGGTAGTTTCAATTGTTGAACGGACGAACATAAAGACTGTCCTGAGTGCCTTCTGGAGGGCTGTCCTGAGTGCCTTCTCCGCAGGGGATGTTGCAGCTGGCTGCAGTTCCTGCTAAAATGATTAGTTTTATAAAGTTGCCTAGTTTTTCTACCTATTTTTCCCTCTTTCTGCTCCGTGATGTGGACCGTTGATCGAGATAATTGATCTCGTACGCGGGGCACCTTTAGTCTCTCTCGAGTGGTAACCAGCATTTCACCTTTCGACTTTTTTCCTCGCGACTTTTTCATTTGCTTGCCACTTTTTTGTTCCACTTTTTTCTCGAAAACAACTGGACCGATTTCGATGATTTTGGTCTCAAAAATTTTCTAATTTTTAGCTCTAGGTGCATGACACCTTATTTGAACCCCAGGTGCCCCTACAACCCTGCCAGGGTTAAAAAAAAGAGGATCAAAAACGCTTGTCATACTCGCCAGTTTTTTATTATTGGGCAAATCAACCCAATTTTCTTTTAAAGCCCTGTATCTTAACCCTGTCCAGTGGCAAACACCATTTCTTTTCCCAAAAGTTTAACCATAACCGTGTGGTAGGCCATGAAAGGGGCCGCCCACTAGAGTGCCAATAGTAGTGCACTAGCTGTGCCAACTTATACTACATGTATATGACGGAGGAGAGCCGATGTCGAGATAAGATATTCCTAATTGCGCCTCCTACCCGACTAGCATCATTGTGCGGATCGCCCTTTCTCGGAAATAATAATTCACTTGATGAAAGCCGTCATATTATGAGATATAAATACATAATTTCAAATTTACATGTTTGTACTGTAGGTCATGCTGTATTGTACCGCCATACCTATTGGTTGAAATATGTAATAGTATTTAGGCAATCAGGTGAAATAGTATTAAGCCATGTAGATCTTTCCTCGGGAAGCAATAACTGCATTTCTCATTTACCTCACTTTAATTGAACAAGCTGTAATGTTAGTAGAAACATAATTATATTTTATTTTGCTTCTCGTGCGAGGGTGACTGTTAGGAGCACTATTGAGGAGCCAGTCCAGTTAACTCGTTTGGTATGTACCGTGATGGCACTGAGCCATGTAGATGAAGTTGTGAATTTATAGCTGTAATATTGCTAAGAAATGAATGCACACAAATTTTTAATGTAAGTTGTAATATAATAATCCAAGAACACCTCTCCCTGTGGATAAATAAATGTTAAATCAATAAATAAATTATTGTGGCCACGCTCGTGATGAGAATTACCGTGATCATGATCATCGTAATCACTCAAAAGCACAGGAGCGGTCAACGATTATAAGCGTCTTTTTGTGACCATCGCGAGGATGGGTTTCCCCGTAAGTTGGGTATGATTCCCCCTAATCGCGCATGATTCGCATGTTTCTGTGACCGCATTTTGACGTAATTCTGATAGCAATAAACCGTGATCAGTGGTGAAAACTGATCACGGCGTGATTTCCTCCGGAGGCTAATCATGCGTGATCAAAGATTGATTCCAGCCGTTGGACAAGTAAACATTCAATATTTTAAATGCAAGTTCATGATGTTTTCTTATATTTAGGGATAAATTGAATGATGTTGTTATGATTGTTAGTAATATTGACGTGAAAGAATTGCAGTTTCATTTATTTTACGCCTGTGTATGTTCAAAATGTTTTAAATACTGCTAGTTTACTTATACAATGACTTGAAAGTGAATAATAGTTCCTAAGAAATCAATTTCCCACCATATTTCGTAAAAATACGCTAGAAATTTATTTTTCAAAAATAGACATGGCATTTCTCATGGTCTCTGGTTTGTTTACAAATTCATTGACCGGTTTTGTGCTTTTCAGTGATCACGATGATCCCTAAATATAGGAAACATCACGACCTTCCATTTCAAATTTTGAATTTTTACTTTTTCAAAGGCTGGAATCACTTTTTGATTAAGTATGATTAGCCTGCGGAGGAAATCACGCTGCGATAACTTCTCATCACTGATCACGGTTGATTGCTATCAGAATCATGTCGAAACGCGGTCACAAAAGCATGCGAATCATGCGCGATCACGGGGAATCATTAGCGCGGTAGTCACAAAAAGACGCCTTAATACGGTTTGTTTTTCTTGGCACCAATATCATTCGAAATTTCAGAAGAAATAAACGCGTTCAGAATGTGTGGGATTCACGTTCACGTTTTGGCGGAGCCACATCAAGCAACATATGTTCAATCTGTACATAGTTTCAGGTGACCACAATCAGTCAACAGGTGTTCCTGTTTACAGTCGCTACGTGTGTTTTGTGTTTTAATTAGTTTTTTGTCAACTTTCTTTAATGGCTACCTGTAGTATGGTAGAATCGCAGTGTAAAATAACTCTCACTTGTGTGATGTGTATCTTGACAAGTTAAAAGGAGAAAAAAAATTGTATTGTCTTTGCTATTAACTAAGGAATTAATATTATTTTCGACTGAAAACACAGAGCTAACTATCGTAACGTAGGATGTCATAGGTCTAGCCTCTAGGGCCTATGCTTTCAAGGTTTTTCCTACACGCGCAAGCTGTTTTACAAAGACAACAGCATTTCTGTCTGTGTTACGTCAAAAATGATTGCATGAATAGCCCAATTCTGAATGAAAAGTTTCCTGAAATCCTAGTTAATGTAGGTAGCTAGCTATACAGCAGGGTGTTAGATTTGTTCAGATGATCTGCATTTCTGAGGGCAGCAAACTTGTTGCCAAGAGCTAGGCAGCAACTGCCCTTCTATGAAACCTGGCAGATGATTATTATATGTTTTGGTATTAGTCTTGTTTGGGGTCGCTACCTAGTTAATAG
Source organism: Parhyale hawaiensis (assembly GCA_001587735.2). Taxonomy (NCBI): domain Eukaryota; kingdom Metazoa; phylum Arthropoda; class Malacostraca; order Amphipoda; family Hyalidae; genus Parhyale; species Parhyale hawaiensis. The sequence goes on from LQNS02278161.1 coordinate 10,690,912, forward strand.
ATTTTGAGAACAATATTGACACATTAAGGTACATAGTTACAATAAAACATTTTTCATGAGTTACGTTTTTGTTGCATTTGCTTTGTTTTTGAACTATGGGAATTACCCAATTGCCGAACTAACCCTATTTCCGAACAAGTAATAGTTATTCACCTTAATCTCTCTAACTACGTCACCAGCTGTAAAAATGAGAGTGTTTACGTAAAGTTCCATCATTTATTT
>LQNS02278161.1:10723134-10761582 GCA_001587735.2 Parhyale hawaiensis
CCCCCCTTTGGAGAGACCCTGCTCAAAAATCTGGAAACCTAAGGACTGGATACCTACTAAGGGGAATTGAAGCCTAGGCTTAGACCTTACTTTTTATCATAAACATTTGTTTGTAGGGTTACAGGTTCCGTAGCTGTGCTCATTTAAGTGGAACTTTTTAGCCGAAGTAACCCTACCTGACGGTACTGACGCAATATAGGTACTATACGGTACGTGATACGCAGAGGCAGCTGATACCTTATGTGCCGTGTATACTGACGAAATATACTAGCTATACGTGACACGCACAGGCCGCTGGTAGGTACTACCGTATGCCCCGTGCATACCAACTTAAAATACGATGTATGTAAACATAGGCAGCTGATTGCTTGTGCGCTATGCGTACTGACGTGATATACGTTACACAACATGCACAGACCGCTGCTTCCTTGTGCGCTTTGCATACTAACACAATATAGCTACTATACTTGACACGCACAGGCATCTGATACCTTATGCGTTGTGCATACTGACGCGATATAGGTACGGTGCAAAACCTGCACAGACAGCTGGTATCTACCTTATGTGCCGTGCATCACTGCATACTGACGCAATATATGGTACGATACCTACGCAACACCCACAGGCAGCTGATACCTTATGCACCATCCAGTCGATCATTGCGGTTATCTTGTTGTTCAATGGACTTGTATGTCCATCTGGTCGACCGATCGAACACAGTGGCCGTTATGGTCATCGGAGACTAACGCCATCCTGAAGCACGAAATGTCTAAATGTTAGAATATGAAGCCAAGTGCTAAAATGCGCACCAATTAACTACAGTGAACTGTAGATTGGCGTGGTTCTAAAAAAAACTTTGAATTTTTATTGGATACTAACGATTTCCATGTTTTTGCCTGCAATGCCCGATCACCCCCCCCCCCCCCCCCCCACCCCCGTAGGGGTGCTAGCCTAAGTGTACCGTACTCATGAAAAAATTACCAGATGCTTCATCATGCTTGCCCAATATGTGTACTACGATGTCAAACACTGATATCGCTGCTTTAATGCAAGCAAACCCCACAAAAAATTTCTCGAGAATGGTAGTTCTCAAAATACCAAAAGAATATGCACATTTTCATTCAATTTTCCCAATTTAAAAATTTCTAAACTTTGAGTTTAAGGAATTAGCTACAATTTATAAGTAGCAGGACATAGTAAGCATTTCTTTGGTTACAATTTGAGCCCTAGCTGATTTTTCTAGCATCAATAGTTTGTCTTGCAGCAGTTTTTTTAATGAAGGGCTGTAAAAGTGATCAGAGACTAAGCTGGTGATCGAAGACTAATGCCTCTGCTATAGTTGGGCTTGTACATTTACCTTCATCCACTTTATTTTTTTCACGTTGTAAAAGTCACTGAAGTCCAGTTTTTCCAATGTTCATTCTAATTTATGGCCTCTGGGGAGTCACTCTTTTCAAATTTTATAACTGTTATTGTCTCTTTTGTTTAGTGAATTACCTAGCTGCATTCTAACCTTAATTTCATTGTGTGTGCAGTGCGCTGACGCCAAGTGTGCTCGTCATATCTCTGGATGGTTTCAGTCGAGATTACCTGCGTCGTTTCTCTCTTCCAAATATAAAGAAACTGTACCAGGATGGCAGTCATCCGGCTGTGTTTATGTAAGTTGAATTATAGCAATCTCAGTACTGTAGTTATTTGAATTTCATATGAGCCTAATATCTGTAGATCTACTGATGAGTGCTGAGTGTCAGAGTAGATAGTCTAGCTAGCCTATAGGCTATATCTCTTTGGTACCTATGCTTGCAAAGAATTGAAGATCTCTAAGACATCTTTCTAGCTATGGTGATTACCCAATTGCTGAACTAACTCTATTTCCAAGCAAATAATTAACTTTACCTATTTGATAGGTCAAAATAATAATCCTATCAAATAATACCGTGACTGTTCGGAACTAGAGTTGTTCGGCAATTGGGTAATTCCCCTATACCAAATTGAATTTTTCCCCCTCACATGCCTGGCTACATTTTTACTAAAATACCTAGACCTGTTCTTGTAGTTTTGATGTACATACTGTTAATACCTACTTATGTTGGGCTGAGCAAGTTCCAGCTGAAAAAACTACAATAATTAGCTCTATGAGCATGTTAGGCTATACTGTATCTACAATTAAATTAAAGGCCTTTGAAATTTTTCCCGACTGCTTCTTTATGAAGTACAGTTCCTAAGAAGCTAATGCTTGCAGTCGTCACAGGGAAAAAGTTTCTTCTATTTTTGTGATTAACTACCCACATACTGTAGGTAGGATGATAAGAGGACCATTCATAGAGCATCACTCTTCTGCAGTAGGTAGCTACCTATCTCAGAAATAGGGTACCTACAGTATAGCTAGCTTCCTACTGTAGTATATATATAGCCATACCTATATATCTTGTACTAGTAATTCTATTTTATTACTCACAGGAATCAGTACCCCACAAAGACTCTCCCAAATCATTTTAGCATTGCAACAGGCTTGTATTTGGAAAGTCATGGAGTTGTTGGAAACTCACTTTTTGATCCTGTTTTGGACCGCTTCTTGAACACTTCTCAGCCCGAATTCTACACGCAGAATCCAGAAGTGAAGCCAATTTGGGTATGTATTGCAAGGAAGCTGTCCACCTATGAGCCATAAGTGGTTCGTGACTCCTTGCATAGTAGGTAAACTTATTTCAACTATGTGCCTGCTCTTTGGTTGGGTGTACACACCTGCTAGGGCCTAGCTATAGGCCTTTTGTGAGATTGAGTTGAGCAACATTATTGTAGATGACTCATCGTATCATTGCTTAGTTCCAGAGTGGCCTTTATATATTGAAAAAGTTGAACAACTCTGTCTTTTATCAATTATAATTATGTAGCTACAGTTTCTGCTTCAAAATTATGGCCGTCTAATTGGTATAATACCTGTAGGTATATTGTTAAGCTGATAGCTTACGTATGTTGTACCTACTTAGGTTCTCGGTTGATATTTTTTCATTACCTACTAGTGTTTTTCTTAGCTAGGTACGTTTTTGGTTATATATCCCCTTCTATTTAATTGAAATATATATACCTCAAAATAATTAGCTATAGGTAGATAAATTGAATATATATATATATATACACAGTAGACTAGTACTAGGTATATGTTTACAACTAAGTGAAGTAAAATTACTATGGTAACATCTGTTTTTGAAGTTACCAACTGATTTGAAGATTGAAGATATGGTAGGTATATCTATTCTATTTTAGAATAGAACCCCTGGGGGGGCATAAGCTGGCGCCATTAGGTTAGTTTAGTTTAGTTTCGCCCTATCTATGTTATGAGGACCGGCACCTCCAGGGGAACCCTGTTGGTGACCTTAGCTGTTAAGTATTCCTTCGAGACGGCGTCTTTCGTGCCCACATTGCTTCCTTCCTATCTTATTTTCCTGCTCATCTTTCTTTCATCTATTCTTCCTCTTCTTTCCCGACGTGTTGTTCCCATGTGCGTTGATTAACTGTGGGAACACGCTCGTGCCTGAGCTCCACGTGTCTATCGTCATACTATTTGTCCCTCCCTTTGTTCTTCTTCTTTGATGTCGCCCTTGTGGAAACGGAGACATAACTTTTGAATATAATAACAACTAGAGCACTCTGAGAGTGCATACATCCGCCAAGGGAGGCAACGGTAGCAAAAAATTCAAATTGGTTCTGAAGCAATAATTTTCTTTGTATAAACTCCAAAACCTAATCATTTGTGCCTTTTTATATTAATAACAGCTTCTTCAATTTTCTTGAAGATCTATTCATAACATACAAACGAAAAAAACTGATCTGCACCAAAATTTGATCATTTATGTCTTTTAACATTACTAACAAACCCTATGAATTTCATAAAGATCCATTCATTATTTTTTTTTTTTTTGAGTTATTGTGCTAACAAGCATAAAATTAAAAACGGTGACAAACGAACGAACGAACCAACGGATCATTACCAAAATTTGGTCATATACTCTTTGTTATATACCTAACAACTCATGTTAATTTTTTCAAAATCCATTCATAGCTTTTTGAGTTATGGCATAGAGAAAAATGAGGTAGACAAACAAACAAACAAACGGATGAACATATCTTTACCAAAACTTAATCATCTGTTCCTCCTAACATACCTAACAATCCCTGTAAATTTCATCCAAATCGGTTCATAACTTTTTGAGTTATCTTGGTGACAGACAGACAAAGAGACAGACAGACAAACACGACGAAAACATAACCTCCTTGGCGGAGGTAATAATATATAATTTAGAATGGAACATGCCTATGTACTGTTATGTCACTTTTGAATTATTTTTATTTTAGTCCACTATTCAGCTGTTTTCATAGTGCAGACTGTGCAGTGCTGCGCTACAAACTAGTTGCTTATAAGTACAGGCATTCTCTTGTTTTTCAGATAGCAAACGAAGAACAGGGTGGTGTGAGTGGGTGCCTGATGTGGCCAGGCTGTGGTGTGAAGTACAAGAACGCTACTGAGACATTCCATGTTCCCTACGGACATGCCTCATTCAGAGACCTCATTGACACTGCACTCACTCTCCTCTCTCCAAACCTTTTCCGAACCTGGCATCATTGGCACCACTCGCCTATACCGTCTGACCTCCGAGCGACAGATGACCAAATGCAGCAGGCTGATGTTCCTCCTCAAGAGAAGCGCACTAGCAGCAAAACGGAGCCAACATCCACGGCACAGCAAGAAGCTTCTGCTGCACCCACTGCTGCCGCAACTGTTCCATCAAACAGCGTATTGGATGCTATGGTTTTGTCGAAACACCACACAGACCGAGCAGCTAACTTGGTGATGCTCTACCATGAACAGCCTGATCATGTTGGTCACCAGTTTGGGACCAATTCCTCTCAGCTGCGCCAGGTTCTTCAGCAGGTGATTAGCTTATTATTCTTATTATGCACCACTTTGTGTCTGCCAACAGTTGCTATCGCATAATTCTTTAGAGTCTGTTGTACATTGGTTTGAACTCCCAAGACGCAGATAGAAAACAAATTTCAGATATTACTGCGGTCACGTAAGCAGCAAAACCAACTAATGATATAGGCTACCTAGATAATGGTAAGTATGGTATTTCATTCACTTAATATTCAATCTGAAAATATTACTGCTTTGAATGCGTATGCCTATGCTTAGTGATGGTGATATTGTTCAAGTTGCTGTTAATTACAGTTGTTTTTCCCTATTGTGATTTGGAGCTCATGGCTGTAGAGGCGTCATGTGCGCTCAAACTTTCTGAAGTTCTGGAATGTTTTTTACTGTCTTATAATGCAGTTCTATCTTCAGCTGGACGACGACCTTGGATACCTGTTGAAGCGGCTGCAAGAACTTGGCATGTTGGATGAAGTAAACTTGATATTGTTGAGCGATCACGGCATGACCAACGTCCTCCCGTCTCATGTAATAAACCTCGATGAATTCATTTCTCCGTCCCAGTACCAAGTGGCTGGTAATTCGCCTCTGCTGAACATCTATACTTTTCACGGTTGGTTCAACTTGGTTGCATGTGATGGCTATGATACTTTGGGAGTGATATTTTCTAGTGAATTATGCCATATAGCCCTAGCTACCATGTCTTTTCTCTTTCCTGTCTGTTTAAAAAAAAATCTTTATTATATCGCTGATTGTTAGGCGATTTTCTAACAATGGAATGTTTAGCATTCATATATATCTTTCCTCTCCAGGTCAATCCTACCTTGTGTACGATCAGCTGCAATCTGCGTCTAAACACCACAACTTCACTGTTATCATCAAAGAGAAGCTACCAGACAGCGTTCATCTCAAGTATGTGCTTAATTTGTGTTGTTTTAAAGTTTTGAATTAAAGTTACTGTTTGGCTTTTGATAAATGACAAATGCTCTCATTGAAACAGGTGGCTCTGAACTGTTTTTTTTTTTTTTCTCAGTAAACTTGAAGCTTTTCAGCATTAACTTTCATACAGGACTGGATGTTGCGTTCATCCCTTCTTCTATCCTTCTACTACTTGTACTGAATCCAAATAGTTTGTCTGCAAATGCCAAGTCTTGTACAAGCGATGTACCTTGTGGCTAAAATAAGATTTTGTGGACATTTGTGAACTTCGTTTTATGTCTACTTTGCTTTTTTACCATGAATACTATTATTGATGATCCATCTCTTTCTCTTCTTCCCAACTTTGTTGTTTTCGTGTTGCATTCCCTTTTTTGCTGAGCGTACATGTCTTTTCTTTGTCTGATTAGATCATACCGCACCCTTCAGGTACGATGCTTGAGCTACCATTCAAATGCAAAAAGATAGAAGCTTTTCTGCTCAACATTTGTCCATTTTATCTCGCCTGAAATATTGGAAGGCTTACATAAGTCTTGGTTTTTCCATACGTTCTGTGAACTTTCGTTAGCACAAAGAAACTAATTGAACAGCTCTTCTTCTAAGGAATTGACGTTGGTCTCCCTTCAGGAGCCTTAGCTTTGGGCCATAGGGTTAAGTTAAGTTTAAGTTCGCCCATCCTATGTTATGGAGAGCAGCACCCCTAGGGAGACCCTGTAGGTTATCTTAGCCATTGTCGAGTTCTTCGGGATGTCTGCCTTTCGTGACCACTTTGCTTCCTTCTGATTTCGTACTCCTGCTGACATTTCTTGCGTCTGTTCTTCTTCTTCTTCCTTCCCGACTTTCTGTTCCCATGCCGTTTGATCCTATGTATGAACACCTTCGTGCATGGGTTCCACGTGTCAATCGACATACTTCGTGTCCCTCATCCTTTTCTTCTCTTAGAACAGCATATAGGTACTGATTTACGGAGGCTTAAACTATCTTGAACAGCATAGCCTGACAGTGGTCATCATTCCTTATATTGGAAGTCGACGATCGAAAGAGTTACTGCCCTGCAGCCTTACAGAATCGTGGGATTGACAAATGAAGAGCTACCAATGCATTTCATTTTTGGATACTTTAGCATAATACCGTAGTGATTATTATATTGAGAATTTCCGCCCTAGAGACGATGATAGTCTCAATTGATATCATTGATCTGAAATATTTGCTTCCCCCAAGGGAATATGCTGACTCACCGTACCCCTGTCAAACCTTCTTGGACCACACGCATCCAAGGGTTTTGCCTGAGTGAGTCTTTCCACAGGGATGTTGCATGTGGCTGCAGTTCCTGTTGATAGTTTAGTTTGTAGGTATAGTAGGGTTATGTCCTCTGTGCTACCCGTTCTGCTCCATGAGGTGGGCCGCCGGTGCTGGTAAGCGACCCATCCTACGAGACTCCTACCTGTTCTCGCGAGGATCCCTGAGAAGGGGCTCTTTGTACTACTGTTTTTTCTTTTGTCCTCTTGTCTCCATCTCTCTGGAAATCTTTGCGCCTAATTTCCCTGGCGGTAGTAGCTCCCTGGGAGAACTGCGATTTCCGGCAGGAACTCGAAGATAAAATCATTAAAATGTTCCTACAGAGCAATGAGCTCTCACTGGAGGAATCTCTCATTGAGTCCTTTCAGGGAGCATAAAATGGGCCATACGGTTAGGTTAGTTAGGCTCGCCCTTCCTATAACATGGAGAGCAGAGACTCCAGGGGGAACCTTTAGGTTATGTTAGCCATTAGCTAGGTTTAGATTAGATTAAATAGGCTGCAGTAGAAGAACCAATTGGCCCATTCCCAAAGAGACACCAGAACCTACGCCCCGGCCCCCTATGAGCTATTGCCAATATGTTAGTAGTTAGTAGGATATAGAGGACTGGAGAAAAGAAAAAATAAGGGGGGAGAGTCCCTGCTAAAGAGACGATCATGAATGCACGCAAGCACGATCAAGAGCCGCTGATATGCCGAGCTTAGAGACGTCAAACTGTGTAGTTGGAGCGAGAGAGAGAAGACGGATTAGGTGGCCTCGGAAGCTTTGGCCGTTAAGAGTTTGCGACTCCTGGAGGAGGAGTTCTTAGCTGTGGAAGATGTCTCTCCCAATGCATGTCTAAACATTTTTTAAATGCGTTGACTGACTCCGCACTAACAACCTCGGAAGGGAGTCTATTCCAAATGCTGACTATGAAATAGGGGAAGAACTGCTGACTCATCGTTCTTCAAGCTTTATGCTTGCGTTTTGACTGTTGTTTTGCAAGCGATCATTGAGGTCTCTTTCAGAGAGCCCCGTTGTAGGTACCTTATTGAAGCCATTTAAATACTTCAATGTTTCTATTAGTTGTCCCCTGAGTCGTCTTCGCCCGAGAGGGATCAGACTCAGTTTTTTAGGCGACATTCATACAGCTTGTTTCGCAGCTGAGGTATCAATTTCGTTGCTCTACGTTGGACTCTTTCCATGTTATCGATATCATTACACAGAAGTGGCCATTAGTTAATGGCTGCATTAACACCTTCTACAAGGGAACAATGATGTCCCTGGACTTGTATTCAGAATTTCTGGTGATGATTCCCAGTACTCTGCTTGCCATTTTCACCCTCTTGTCTACTTGCTGTGTTGTTTGTTTGTAATTGTGATTCCCAAGTCACGTTGTTGGGTGACAGCTGCCAATACCGTCCCATTCATTTTCAATGGGGTGGAAGGGTTCACCAGCCCTACGTGCATTACTGAGCATTTGTCGTCATTAAAGTTCATCTGGCACATTGCGCTCCATTCCACGAGGCGGTCAAGGTCTTGTTGGAGCTCAGCTCTTTTCGTGGCTGGATGACATAGTTTAGTATCATCCACAAATTTACTGATTTTACTACGGATATTAAGATCGAGATCATTAATGTAAATTGAAATCAGAAGTGGGCCAAGCACGCTACCTTGTGCAACCTCTGATGAAACCTGCGTCCAGGCGCTCGTCTCTCCTTCAAGCTTCAGTCGCTGCTGCTGACCCGTAAGCCATGCCCTGATCCATCGTAAGTAGTCCCCCTGGATGCCATGGGCTTCCAATTTTTTCATTAGCCGTTAATGGGGGACTTTTTCGAAAGCCTTTTGAAAGTCTAGATACACAAGTTCTACATCCTTTTGTTCATCTTTAATATCTGTAACTTTTGAGGAAAAGTTCACGATGTTTGTTCAGCAGCTTCTTCCATTTCGGAAGCCATGCTGAGCGTCGGATATGAGCTGCTGCATCCTTAGGGGATCAGTGATGCGCTTTTGCGTTCGATGGTTTTGCTGACGACCGATGTAAGACTGATTGGTTCATAGTTGCTGGGGCTTTTCTTATCCACCTTGTTATGTATCGGTTTCACGTTAGCTAGTTCCAATCCTGCGGAACTTCTCCTATCCTTAGAGACTGATAAAATATTTCGAGCAGTGGCTTCATGATAACTGGAGGCATTTCCCGTAGTACACGGAGAGGAAGATTATCTAGGCCAGTGTATTTTTACACATTTAGGTGGGTTAGTTCTTGAAGGATCTCTTGATGCATCGGTGCTGGTTCAGGGATATTCGCAACGGTTTCATTAGTAAATACAGAGGTGAAATAGTCGTTCAAGATTGTGGCTTTGTCTCTTAGGTCATTGGTGATTGCACCGTCAGGTCTTTTGAGCGGACCTATGGATTCTTTTTTAGTCTTCTTTCATTTACATATTTATAGAATGCCTTTGGGGTGCGTTCTGCCATAGCGGCTACGGAAACTTCTTTTTCCCTTTTTGCGGTCCTGACTATTTTCTTTAGCTACATCAAGACATGCCCTTATGTGACTGGACCTCTTCTTCTCTGTTGGATTACGGTTCCAGGCTTTGAAACGCACTTGTCGCCTTGCAATGCAGCCTTTGACTGTCCGATTCATAGGTATAGAGGGAGTCCTTACTGATACGAACTCGTTTGTTTGAGATGTACCGTATCGTTCAGCTGCATTCAGGATGCTCGTTTGCAAAATTTGTGAGCATTGTTCTACACTGGCGTCTCTCTTTGGGGTTTCGAAGTCAGTTGTTTCTATTTCAGTAGCCATTTCCTGAAAATTCTCACGTCGATAGGTAGTCTGACAGCTTGAGATGACTCGCATTAGTGGTGAATTCATTGCCAGTTTTGAACGTAAATTCAGCCATGTTGTGGTCTCCAAGCAAGTCTAGGATGGCTAGGTCAACAATTTCACTATCAGGAGTGGATAATACTAGATCTAGAATATTACCGTATTTCGTGGGTTCATTAACGTGGTGGCTCAGGAGTTCGAGCAGTTTACTGCCTGGGGCTGGGCTGCGCAATGTACTCCAATAAATTTGAAGAAGGTTAAAGTCTCCCATTAGAATTGTTTCATTCTGAGCACTCGAGCACATTTTATTTTGTTGTTGAGTGTTGTATCAGTTTCAGCGGTGCTGCGTGGGCTCCTATATGCGAGCATCATATCCAATGGCTGTCGAATGCCGAGACCATCATGGGTAGTGATAAATTCATATTCCTTAGTTGCTACGAAACTTTTATAGAGAGGATGGCGGTGATTATTGATATATATGATTGACTCCCCTCCTCTGCCACTATCTGTGGGTCAGTCTATGTTGAAACATATGTTGTCTTTCAATGCAACTTCTCCTTCTAGCTTTTTGTTTGCGAGGTTGATCCTTGTTTCATTGAGAGCTATAACATCGTAGGTTAGAGTGGCTGCTATAGCTTGTAGTTCGTTCATCTTGTTCATCATACTCTGAATGTTACCATATTAAACTTTGACGCTAGCGTTTGCATAGCTCCTCTTGTTTCATGGTGCATTTGGAGTGTCCGTTTGTTGAGAAAAGATAAGAGGTGGGCGATGAAGGGTATTGCCAGGACCAGTCTGAGCGCCTGTTTGAAGTTGAGCAGGGAAAGAGGTTTGTATTTCGGCTTGACAGTTATCAGAATGCTTTACGTCCCCGTCTATTTGGCGGAAAACAGGTGTTTCCCGCCGAGTTTGCCTTGATTCTTGTTATTCTGGTTTGTGGCGGCTGGTCAGAGTTGGGTTAGGTATGCTATAAGCACTTGATGTTCGGGAACTGCGATTTCCTTGATGCGTTGGTGCGTTTGCGGCTCTCGGCTGTGATCCTCGTTTTTTGGCCACTGGTATCTGAGACTGTGATCTTGCCTGGAAAATGCTTGTTGCACTCGATCGTTCAATATTGGATGAATTCAAGGAGGTTTAGCAGTCGTCGAAGGTGTTTTTACATCGCTGCCTCCAGACACATGGTGGCCATTCGGTACGAGGGTAGAGACTATGGAGGGTAGGAGAGGTGGAGGACCTAGGCGTGACATCTGCAGTGATGCATTTTGGGTCGGCGTTATTTCCTCCTCGTCCGTGAGAAGCGTTCGGGTGATGATTGCATCATCGCTTCTGGAGGAACCCTCAACCTAGACCCCACGAGGGAATGAGGTCTGAGGATCACAGGGGATGATAGCAGAGGACTGACGTGGGGGAGGGGGACATGGGGAGCCGTTTGTTCCATTAGTGGCCAATCGTAAGGGGATGGGTGAACGGGGTATATCTTGCTTTCGTGCCCACGTTGCTTCTCTCCAGTGTCATATTCCTACTGATGATGCTTTCTCCTGTTCTTCTTTTCTGACTTGCTGTGCTGTGCCCAGGCGCATTGATCCTGTGTTGAAAGTGAAACACATGATTTCTTCATTTTATATTGTCATACTATATGTCTCTCCCCTTTCAAACTTGTGATAGTTTAGAGAGGCTTATAGTAGCCTATATAATAGTAATCTCTCTTTGAGTGGGAGTGGTACCTACCTTGCAAAACTATAATAATAGTAGTAACACTGGCATCATTTGGCAGGAACAATAGCAGAGTGTCCAGTCTCCTGCTGCAGGCAGATCCAGGCTACGTGTTCCAAGATTTTGGACATCCAGAGAGCAGCAAAACTGGTGCTGATGGTACGGTCATTTTTTTTTTAGCTTTTGTACTGCATATTTAATTTCAAGTCTAGCTCCTTGACGCTGTGGCGCTTGGCTCCAGCTTTATTGCTTGTTTTAATAAGTTCTTTCTAGACTCTGAACATGTTTGGGTTGCTTACGCACTATTTCAGTATCATTGTCTATGTATCGCAGGAATGTACACTGTGGATCATTTCAGTGGTCTTGAATAGCATTGATTGTATAGATATAATTAATGGAAACTTGAATGACGATTATCAAACAGAATTAGGTCTTGTAAAAAGAGCATGAGTTTTACTCTGTGCAGGATTGCACCCGTTTGGGATGCACGGCTACAGCATGTTAGACAGCCCAGAAATGGAGCCCATCATGGTTGCTGTGGGGCCATCTTTCCGGAAGAATATGCTTGGTGAGTATCCTACCAGAATAGGGGCCGCCGCAGAAGCTAGCACCGCAATTCGACATCTGTGTGGCGGCCTTAACTTTTGTTAGGGTATTGGGCCTGTGTTGTTGGCTCTTGCCATGCGGACAGAACGTGCTGCGGTGATGGGTAGGTGTATGCAATAAGCTACCCATTTACTTGGTGAAGGGCCTCATTTTTAGATGAGAGTCAGTAGATCCGTGTTCGCTATAACCCAATTTGACTAAAATACCTACTGCCTCCTGAACTTCCTTTTTCTTATATCCACTCGCATTTTTTCTGGCAGTTGCACAGATTGAAGTTATGTTGCGCCCATAATATAGGTGCGCTATGGGTTACCTAATCTTTAGCTAGGTCTTCGGGATGTCTTTGCCCACTTTACTTCCTTCCAATTTCATACTCTTGTTACCTCCGCCTAGGAGGTTTTGTTTTTGTCGGCTTTATCTGTCACCAAGTTAACTGAAAAATTTATTGATGGATTTGGACGAAATTTACAGAGATTGTTAGGTATGTTAAGAGGAGCAGATGATTGACTTTTGCTGAAGATCCGTCCATCCATTTATTTGTTTGTCTGCCTCATTTTTCTCTATGTCATAACTCAAAAAGTTATGGACGGATTTTCAAAAAATTTACACGAGTTGTTAGGTATATCACGAAGAGCAAATGACCAAATTTTTGTCATAATCCATTTATTCGTTCGTTTGTTACTGTTTTTGAATTTATGCTTATTAGCACAATGACTCAAAAAATAATGAATGCATCTTTATGAAATTTATAGGAGTTGTTAGTAATGTTAAAAGACATAAATGATGTAATTTTGGTTCAGATCGGTTTGTTCGTTTGTATGTTTGACTCATGTTTGTCATAATGTTTGTTAGCAGTATAACTCGAATAAGTTATGAATGGATCTCCAAAAAAATTACTGTCACAGTTAACACTGTTGAAGGGCACAAATGATTAGATTCTTTTTTTGATACAAAGAAGATCATGATTTCAGAACCAATTTTTTTTTTTCGTAACCGTCGCCTTGCTTGGCGGAGGTATGCACTCTCAGAGTGCTCCAGTTGATGATGCTTTATTCTTTTATACACTATTTTTAATCCAGCACGGGTGCATTGACATCATTATTTTCTTCAGTAGTTGTACGGTATAGACGTCAATATCTTGCACAACCATCGCACGGTATTAAAATCATAAATATTCACCCGCAGTCGTGCAATATCGGCATCATTTATCCAGTATTTTACAGTATCGAAGCCGACACTTTTTATCCCGAACGGTATGGTCGCAACATTGGAGTGCCGTTAACAATAAGAACCTGAAAATAATAACACCAGGAGTACAAGAATGGGCAGCATCCAGGTGCAACAGTTGTCGTTTGGAGGTGTCACACTGCCGTTTGTATATTGGTCAGACCATGCTGACCCATTTATACTTGACTAGCGGGACCCGTGGAAATTGCACAGTTGATTTTCGTAGTTTTTTTTTTTGTCACTATACACACTCTGACTGGGCCAGAGAGTTGTATGGCGACGTTAATCACATGAAATTGAAAGCGTTTGCACAGAAGCACATTACATAGTACCATCTACTTCAAATAGGCCTATACGCATAAACATCAAAAGCTAACAAAAATTTAAAATGATCCTTAGCACGTCGATTTACAATGATTTACAGCTTATAAAAAGGAGAAACACGGAACCACAAACCATCAGAGCCCTCACCTACCTAATGTGAAAAATCTAATTGCTACTCAGGATGAAGTGACCGCCTGCTAATCAGTGGCACTCTAACATTGTCATTATTTCCAAAAATCTAGTATTGATTGTTGAAAACCGCATCAAAAGTTCCGAAAATTTTCAGTGCAATGAGGAAGTAGCCTATTACTTAAAACCCACAGAAAATGGAAAACCTTTCGATGCAAGCATCAAAAGGTGAAAGCCAATGTGCATTATTGCATCTTTGACGGCAAGCCAATTACACCAGTAATTATGTGATTGAGCTAATTGTTCCAATTCCCAGTATTGGTTTTCCTGTAAAAAAAAGGTCTCATCCTTGCAGGCCTGATCTTCCATTAATGAAACGCAAGTTGTACATTCATGAGTTTATGAGAGCAGAATATCACCCTGCAAGAGAAGGCGCAAATTTGACCTTGCAATTGGTCAAATGTTGAGCAGCACTAAGAAAATGTAGGCTAAATTGAATATAAAAAGGCATCTGCTCGGCGTAAAGTTGCAACTGCTACGAAAAGATTCAGCTAAAGAAAGCATAAGCGAATTGGATTATATACAACAAGGAACAAAAACTCTAGCCAAGACTCAGCATCTTAAACTACATACTAAGAAGAATTTCAACTAAAAATATGCGATATAGCCTATGCCCGACAGGATCAAAAACTTTATCAAAGATATATATTGCCTTTCGCCTACCACGCTAAAAATAAAATCATCGTCTTATCGTAAAGTACAGAGCTAGTTTGTTTTAATAATGTGAACCTACTCAGTGCGGTTTACTTGATGTTGAAGCGCTACCGTCAGACGAATGGGCGGAACATCTAAAGGGTTTCTACAGATTAGAAAAGATGACAATGGAAAATTTTGAATATGATTCATTCAGTAATGAAGATTTAAACAGTACTGAAATTTGAGTTTCAAAAATGAGCATGCGCCCCTTGAGAAAAATTGGCTTGCATGTTAACTACGGAGAAGAATGACTGAAGTCACGGTTTCTTAATCAAGTGCAACGTTTCTCCAAGCTAATACTGAAAGCGTAACGTGCAGACACACGTACGGACGTACGGATGGAGCCTCAAGCAGAATTATAATATAGATTGAACGCCGCCCTCAAAACTGTTGTGACGACTCTCTGGTGCCGCTGACAGTACACCGCCACTTTTTGGCCGAATGCCCCAGGTATTCAGAGATTCGAAGGAATTGTTTGCCATACCCTCAGAGAGAGGACACAAATGCGATAATGGTGAATTCCCCATGGAAACTTCACTGTGAGAATAATTAAGAGCCTGGAGCAGTGTGAAATCTACGAAAAATTGGGAATTGAAAGGCTTAATAAGATGGATAATGGTGGGGCGACATCATCTACAATATAATAAAGACCGATGTGTATTTATCTGTTTGTTTATCAGTTTATCCATTTTCTGTCACGCTTTAACAAAACAGACGGGCGGAAATCAGACCAGGTTAGAGGCTCTGGTCGTCCTCTCAAACTCCATTGAAAACTGATAGGTAGAAAATAGGCCGGGTTGCGGAAAATGGCAAACGTACCTTAATTGGGGACAGTTGAAATTCGAAAAATGAAGATATCGCAGGCTTAGTCTGATTCGTGCGAGTATTACTTTTTCCATACATCGAATCTATGGCAAAGTATAGTATCGGGCGGCCTCAAGTCTAAATGCACTTCTTGCATTGCCGAAGTTGAAATCTCAGCATTGGAGGTATCTGAAGCTTCCATTCGCTCTCTTATGCATCTTGATTCGTAGTTTCTTCTCACAGATGATTTTTTTGCATCAGCTCTTCTTCCCACTTCGATGCAATTGTTGACGAAACATCTTTCAATAACCAAAAGACTATCGGACAAATATGACACACTAGGGTATCTATGATGCCCAATCGAATCAATTCTTTTCAGTGTTGCTGAAGTGACTACAAAAACAATGAATTAATTTCATTTCAGAAAATAAGAGTGTTGATGCTCAGTAATTAGGATGCTGTGAACCCTCATCTAGATTATCTTTAAAGTTGGCAATTATATGAATGAAGAAGAAGGATCAACACAAATTATTCGCTGTCATTTTATGACAGCGCGGGCACGCTAGTATTGTAATAACAGAAATGAGAAATTGATGGTGCCTTGAGCAGGATTGACCTTGGAATAATGATTATGATGGAGAACTTGTATTCAGCACTGCACTGAGCCTGTGACAGAGTATAAAGGATGGGAATATCTTGATGTTGTGTTTTCGGCGCGAGGCGGGCGTGATGCCGGCGCCGCTAGTTACCTAACCCATTTAATGTACATATGATATAAAGACACCGTCGTGTGTTTATTGGTTTATACATATATTTATATGTAGGTATCTTTCGTGTCACACTCTTAATAAAATAGACGAAAAATAGCCAGGTTGCAGATTTTGTAAATCGATGACCAGCTTGCAGAGGATGGCGAAGGCTGATCTTTATCCCTTTATTATCTGAAGATAAGTCTTGGTTTAAACGCTTCTTGAAATCGAAACAGTATGTATGCAGCTTCTGGAGTACGATTTTATAACTTTTCTCTCAGGTCACGACGCGTAAATTCGGTAGATGACCAACGGACACTCATGAGATGATGATTCTTCACGGGTAATAGACAACTATTTCTTCTAGCTTACAGTTTTTCTCATCTTCTACAGCAGTATTATCCCTGTTCAAAGGGGGTCGCTGAAGCAGATCTCGCTATTACATGTACATGTATTTCTGTCCATTAACATGTGTTCCTCCAGCTCCATATAACTCATATCGTCCCTCACACTGTCGCTCTCTGACTGTGCCACCCTTTTTATATGCTGTAAATCATTGTAAATCGACGTGCTAAGGATCATTTTAAATTGTTGTTAGCTTTTGATGTTTATGCGTATAGGCCTATTTGAAGTAGATGGTACTATGTAATGTGCTTCTGAGCCAACGCTTTCAATTTCATGTGATTAACGTCGCCATGCAACTCTCTGGCCCAGTCAGAGTGTGTATAGTAACAAAAAAAAAAAATAACTACGAAAATCAACTGTGCAATTTCCACGGGTCCCGCTAGTCAAGTATAAATGGGTCAGCATGGTCTGACCAATATACAAACGGCAGTGTGACACCTCCAAACGACAACTGTTGCACCTGGATGCTGCCCATTCTTGTACTCCTGGTGTTATTATTTTCAGGTTCTTATTGTTAACGGCACTGACGAAACCTTTTCCTGACTCCTCAAACCTCAATAGATTATTGGACGTATGTTAGCCTACTACGTGCTGGACACACCCCTCTCACTCACAGGCACTTACGCGGAACGACCAACCCATATGCGATTATTGCAATACTCCCCTAACCATCAAGCAAATCCTCACTGTATGCCCTCACTTTGATGCTCAAAGGCAGGCACACTTCGGAGTGCCTGCCACGTTGGAAAATATCCTAACTGGTAATTAAACATCATTCCAAGGCCCATTACACTTCTTTGTTACTGACATAAATTTAATAAATCATATATGACAAGATACTTAAAATGTAAAAAATCCCCGTGAAAAATATAGAACCACCAAAACGATACCTAACCACTATATGGACGACACTATACTGACCCCTATTATGAATCCTAAAAGAAAGCGACACATCAACTAAATTAACTTTAGGTTAGTAAGAAGTTCTTGTTTCTGAAGATAGGTCGCTGTTGTATCGTGCACCCATCGACTATTGCGGAAAAACTCTGAATATAATAATAAAAACTTCATGCTTATCTCAATTCATGTAGTAACAGTTAACTATTTACGTAATTCTTATGTATTAATTCCCCAAATTGGTTTCAAAGTTCCTCGAACCCTCTCAAATTCCAAAGATCTGGAGAAAATTCCCAAAGAGTGGCAGCCCTGTATCGCACGTCTGGCAAGGCACATAGCAACAGTTAAAGCAGGAATCGGTCGCACCACCCGCCGTCAGCGCTGGCTGTTTTGGAGGGCAGCTGCCTGCTAAACTGCCGCTGTTCGGTGTACACGGTCCAATGCATTACGTGTTTCTCAAAAACTACCAGCCCGCGTGCCTTCCAGCTTTTCGCTGGACTGCGTTTGGTGTGCCAGCGCCCTTAAGGTTGACAGCACGACTATGGATCAATTTAGAAAATAGAGCAATTCAAAGAAGATTCCGCAGCGGCCTATATTGATGAAAAATATCGATTATTGAGTGAATTTTTTCACGCACGGGTCCACTAGTGATATTTAATAATTATCCAGACGCAATAGGATATCTACCGTATTACTACTCAGTCGTCACTCACTAATAGATTATTCATATGCTGTGTTTTTCTTCTTCCCTTAGTGCCCAGTGCCAGCAACGTGGACGTGTACCCCTTGCTGTGCACCCTCCTTACCCTGACGCCTCCTCCCACCAACGGCAGCCTGCAGTCCCTGGAGCTCATGCTGCGTGCCCCGCCTATGCTCTACACCCTCTACAAGTACATCTTCATTCTGAGTGAGTCTAATATTTAGCAGCTATGTC
The DNA here is from genome assembly GCA_001587735.2 of Parhyale hawaiensis. Taxonomy (NCBI): domain Eukaryota; kingdom Metazoa; phylum Arthropoda; class Malacostraca; order Amphipoda; family Hyalidae; genus Parhyale; species Parhyale hawaiensis. The sequence goes on from LQNS02278161.1 coordinate 10,741,652, forward strand.
TTGTCTTCTTGTACTTCTTGTTATATCACGTTCTTGTTATCACAGCTCGCTGGAGTGCGAGTAGAAGGTGCTAAATTGAGAACAATTAGTGGCTCTGCGTGCGTGTGTATATTCCTTAAGTGTCTGAGCTGCATCGGTCAGGGGCAGTGCCATGGCTCAATGCGTGTCTCCCTGTTGTAACTTGTAATGGGAGGTAATGTGGTGCCGCAGGTGCGGTCTATCTGTCGGTGCTTGCCTTTTAGCGGGCTGCTTGCGTCTGAACAGACTCATTATATTACTCATAATATTAGTTCATCATAAACTAGCCAATAGGTTCCTACCTTAACTTACCTCAAACATACCTGTCGTATGAAGTGTTTTTCAGCTCTATCTGCCCTAAAACTTACCAAGAATATTTCCAGGACCTAAAAACTCATAAACATGATTAAATAGGATAAATATGAGATTGCGAGCGCAATACGGCTATTTTTACGGACATTTCTGGACACGAGTCAAGGTATTCGTACATATGAATGTTCTTAAGTTGGATGATCTTATCTTGGGACTACCTGTACCAATATGTGGTATTGTGTGGGATAAAAAGATTCCCGGTGAATCAATCAATCAATCTCTAGAATGGTATTGTGTGCAGTTGCCCTGGTGGTAATTGCGCTGCTGGTGGTTGCTGTGGTGCTGTACCGCCAGTGCCGGCGTCCGAACCACCGCCACACCCGACTCCACACGGACCCACAGTCTCTCATCGATGGAAAGCCACGCCGGTACGTAGCCTCTTTCTTTGGGGTCAGTTTCACTTGACTGTGTCGCTTGTTGCTGTTGTTTTCCGAAGTGTATTGTGGCTGATTTACTACTGTGTTGCGTATGTATCAGTCTGTTATCGACAGACTCTTTCTTTCGAGTCATTTGCAATTTAATATCTCTTTCTCGTTATGCTGTAACCGTGCGGCAACTACTGTAAGTGAATATTGTGTTATAGGAATGTCTCATTTACGGCAGCGTTTCTGTTGAATGATTTGGATGACATCTATTTAATGCTTTGTGGACGCGCATCGAGCATAGATAGGCCTATACTGGACAATGGTCCTGCCAGCATCTATGTTGCTGTCCTCAGAGCAATATTGTAAAATACATACTTCGGCTACTATAATGAAATTTCGGTAGTTTGTATGTAGATGATCCACGGTTTCCTTTTGGCAGATCATCGCCTTGTTCTCTGTATGATTATTTTTATTCACTGCTAATTTCAAGCAGAACCCAACGTCATACCTTGAGTCGAGCGCCATCTGTTTATGACTGACTGCTCCTTTCAGACAAAGTCCTACGTCTTCCTTCCGGCCGAGCGCCATCATGCTATCTGAAGATGAACTGGAGGAAGAGGAAAAGTTGCTGTCGAGTGTAGAAGTGTGGGAGGTTTGAGATGCTTTTTCTTGTCAACATATGTAGCTAGCGTGACGTGTGCAAGCTTGCTTGCTAGTTTGTAGTAGTTGCAGAGGCAGAAGAGTTGCCTTATGAAGCTTGTATTTTACGAACAAGTGTTTTTATATAATGGTTTTGAAGTTGATAAGGTAAGTACCAGTACGCGTCCCCGTGGTATACAGCGTCTGTGGGAGAACTCTTACTAATTATATATAATCTATGTTGGTTTTACAGGAAATATTTGCCAAAACTGTACAATATTACTTAACCTCTTTATAAAAAGTGGATTTTTCGACAATTATACTTTTATTTGAAATTGTTCAGTAAGGAGTGACGTGACGAGGTTACGAGATCAGATTGTGTGTTTTATAGACATTGCGTCTGTTTCGATCCTTAACATTATTTCTCATATGACATTCGTGATCCATGTAAGAATTCATCAGGATATAACGAGATTGAAGGATGAAATTGAGAGTTGGGGTGGAAGTTTGACCGGATCTGCATAATTATCGAGTGATATAGTTTGTAATTATTGAGGTGTTTGCTTACCCATGAGAGTTATTTTTTGTGATGAATGTATTTTGTGATTTAAGTTTCTGTGTAGTACAGTGTATTTTAAAGCATTTAGTGATATCGTTCGCTGTGTGCTGTTACGCTTGCTGGTAATTTCTTAAGTTAATCACATCTGATTACTGTTATGTTCACCATTCTAGATTGAGAAATATCAAAGTAAAAACTAGATAGAAGTGTTCGGACTGATGATCTGAAGCACGTATTCTGTTATAACTGATGTTTTGAACTATCATTAGGAGCTGGAGAGTATATATTCACTAAATACTCTGAAAATACCTCGCTAAAATTTTACTTTCTTAAATCAAGGAGTTTGTACAAAGAAGAAGGGGCTAGGTCTAAAACTGAGATGTGCAAAACCGTTAACTGCTTGTAGTAGGTGGGGTGGCTTCAACTGATTAAGATTAGCTTATTACATGATTATAACTATTATAAATTGTTTTTAACTATAATAGCAGTGGCTTCTAGAAGACAGAGGCCATGGCAGTCACAGGTTTGGGAACGGGCCTCTTAGACCGTTTGCTGCTTGATATTTATTCTAATGTAAAACATTTTCACTTCATGTGATGCGACTTAAATGTGCGCAACCCTAATTCCTATTATTCCCACTCTTACTTATTCATTTCTTCATAATCATACTGGTAAATTCTTTGGCGCTCTTGCTCGTCTTTCTCCCCCTCCCCACGTATGGGATCCTTATTTTTCTCATTGAATTCAGCAAATTGAGAGTATAACGGTATTTATAATTAGGGCCCACACCTCTAATGAGGACTTGCCACATCCTACAATATTAGTGCCTTAGGCTATAAGGCAACTGTATGTTGTGCTTCGGTGTCAGTGTACCTGATGTTTTTTTTTGTATTTATCTGCTTCTCTCTCATTTTCTCTCAAGTTTTTGTTTTTTTTAGAGTTGAATGAGTAGCTGTATGTTTTCTTTCGTTGTCTCGCATTTGAAGGGTCTTAGTCAATTTATAGCTAGGTGAAGATGATGCATATTCTCTTTGCTTCGAGTTTAAAGGTTTTTAAGTCTTTTTGAAGCTATGTGTGGATGATGCTTCTTTTTTCTACAATATTTAGCTACTGTATTATGTTTCTTAGTCTTTTTATAGCTGAATGACGATTAGGCTTCTTAAAGATTGAAACTTATATCGATCGCTTCTGCGGCTTTATTGTGTTTTGAGTCGAGCTTCGAAATTATCTATTCAGGGAAGTTTAGCATTTAATCGGCCCAGTCCCACTTTCATCATGAACGCCTAGACGATCTATTCGTGTTTCAAATAATGCTAGTCTTGCGAAAATTGCTATATAATTTGAAATCATAAAGCTTGATAGCCAGCTTCCTCCCACTTTTGTCACAGACGCAATCACCAAGTATTTTCCTATTTATAGATGGAATATGTGCGCTACATTTTAGTGAAATTCATAAGTGGATCTCTTTCTTTATCTGTGCCCCACCTGCATCTTCATACCCATAGAATTTCAGATGTAGCTATTTGCTGGGTCAAGATATAGTATACCGCGCATTTATCTTGCCAATTATGTATCTGTCTTTAATATATGAAGATGCTACCACTGAGGAGAGGCCCCGCTCTGTGTTCATCTGTAACACATGTCAACTGGAGTCACCACCGGTGCACCCTCCCCCCCCCACTTTTGTGGTGCTGTTCTGTACGGAGCATTATAAATTCTGTTGAAAAAAATATTTATACAGTATAGCTATTCTACGAACGTCCATATTGTTGGCCAAAAATTCTGTGCATATTAGATTTGTCATTCAAGTTTCTCTTTCGTGAAAGTAATTTAAAAAGCTCAGAAATCTACTCCTTCTAGACTCAAGATTCAAATTTCAGTCCAAATATTAGAATTAGCTGTTCAAAAGTGAGAATTATTGACATATTCATAAATTCTGACTAGTCGGAATATGAACAGATTTTGGTTTGAACACTTGAGTATATATATCTCTGTTATTTTTGACTCGGATACCTGCTGCATTTGGACTGGATGTTTTAGACATTTCCGAGATATACCTACTGTAGGTGGCTATTTCCCCTCTTCACTGCTTTACATAGGTCAGAACATTCCTCAGTTTGTAAGAAAAAATAATTTGCAACTGATTGCCGAAAGGAAAATTTTTTTTATTTGGTATCCATTCAGTGCTTTATCTTGGTTTTTATTATAATATATTCTCTCGATAAGATGCACAGGTTTCGCGTTGGTTTAATGTGTGTGGAGTTACTTGTTTGTATATTTTCAGTTGTGGTGTGTTCTAAGTCAGATTATTTTAAGTCCATTGTGTTGTGATTGTTTATTTGCTTTACAATATATCAATAATTTTAAGTTATAGAACAAGTTAATGAAAATAAAGGGTGCGTCAAAATTGGACATACATATTGCGATCTTATTGAAAGCTTAATAGCCATTTAATTGAAAATAAACTTAAGTTTTTAATATAGACAATAAAAGTTGAATAAGTTTTCCTTTTTTAATATCAGAAGTATATATGCTGAAGTAATTTACCGTACAAATTGTGGCTTGCGTTAGTGTAAAATTCTAAACTGTGGCTTGGTGCGCGCTTCCATATTACCTCTGCTAGTTGAAAGGAAAATAAACTTCACTGCACCCCGGACTTCGGAAATCGATATGCACTAAATTTATTTCATGCTACACAAGACACTCGCTAGGCATCTTCAGGGAACTACTTGGACTGCAGTCGACCAAAAAATGGAGAGCCATGGTGCCAATGGCGAAAGGCTTATGTGAGAACTGCGCCCCCCAGACCGTTCCTATGTTCTAGTTAGTTTAGTGCCCCGCAGCGCAGTGTGAATGCCAGAAACGCTAACGCTGCAGTCCAGGTATCGCAGTTTGGACCTTGAGGCGAACGTACAATGTGCTGTGTGCCACCGCAGCATTCTGGCATCCCGGGTTCCATGAAGTGAAGTGGCCCTTAGGGGCATTTTATGGCGGGCCCTTTTCCTGCCATAATATGTTTGGGCATCATGCACCGAAGGGTCCCGAGTGCCTTCTCCGCTGGGGAAGTAGCATCTGGCCGCAGTTCCTGCTAAGAAGGTTAGTTTTGTAGAGTTAGGTAGGTTCTCTATATTTCCTTTTTGTCCCGCGAGGTGGGCCGCCGATCGAGGTGACAGACTGTTTCTGCGGGGCTCTTACCTCGTCCGTGCGGAAGACCACAGAAGGGACCGTCCGCACGGGCGCATCTTTCTTCTGTCTTTTCTCTTTTCGTCCTTCATCTCTTGCCACCTGAGCACAACGTTGTGGTGCCGGCTGTAAGCCGAGTAAATCATCTTAGATCGCTATTGATTGTCTAAGTTTCAGAAAAAGCGGGAAAATACTAATATAATAATAATAATAATAATAATAATGAAGTGAAGTTACTTTGGCCAAAATATGGGGGGAGGGAGCGGCGTCATTGACAGGCGGCTTATTAGGCATTGTGTGAAATGAACCGATCAGCCAGTAAGAATCCTTCATATTATCGTACTGACATAGGTAACTAACAGACTGTACGTTTTATTAATTTAGAAAAGTTACGCCACTGGTCAGAGTAACGCCATTTTACGGTACTGAAATGGTCTAATGTGTATCAAAAATGCTTGTACGCTGTCGTCTTAATTTGAAACAACCGTAAAGAATAGCATGCTTGCTTTATCCTTTTGTCGAAGACCATTGTGTGCTACGCAACAGTGTTGCGCATCAGGTGCTGCACTTACCTTGCCTGAATAGTTGTGTTGCGCCTGCTGTAGCTCGAGCTCCGTCCTTGACTGGAGTCTCGGATCGTTGAGCTTAGAGACTCCTGTAATTGAGTTAACTCGGAAGACATTAAGGTGCAGTGTACAAATTTTGAAAGCTGTGAGGATTGAAGGTGATATGTGCAGTGCTATTTTCAATCGTGCCAAGTGAGGATCATGCAGCCCTACCCTTCGGTCTGGCCCATGATTTATATTGTGCCAAGTGACCAAAGTGGGTCATTTGTATGTTGTGAACTTGCGTGCGTGAGAATCTTATATGAGCTCGTCAAAGTACTTGGTTCTTGAGGTTAAACTTCATTGCCGAGTTATAAAGTGATCAGGCTATAGTGCAGAGTGGTGAAAGAACGTTGTCAAGATTTTCTTCTTCATTTACATCGTATATTCAAACTTGTAAGTTTAAATGCAAGTTGTAAGTAGCAAGGAGTTGCTACTTGAAAAGAAGCTAAATGTAGTGCTCCTATGTGCAGACTAGCAAGGTACGATTTCTCCACTGTTAATGCTGTCTTGCTTCTTGAGCAAGCGCTTTTTATACACATTACTTCTGGGACACACTTGTACATTTTTGAAAATGCAGGCATACAGCTTGGGCCTGTTTGACCTTTCAAGCATCGGAAGTCTCATATATATTTTTTACTGGAAAAATTATGCCGATATGGTTTTATCGGAAGATCTTATGAATGCTGCTTGTCGTTAATGAGTTTGAACAGCGAACGAATTAGCTCTGACAGATAACATCCGATCGTTTGCCTTCGTTATCTGGCATGACCTTTAGACGGTCTTTACACTAAGCCGTTAATGTGAACAACAGTGCATCAAGTAGTGCGTCAACACATTTACGTATTGAGCTAGAATATAGGTACAATGCTATATGTGCCAAAAAGCATATATAACAGTCATCTACCTCTACCCTTCAGTCTGGCCCATGTTCTATATCGTACCAAGTGACATTGATAATGAGTCAGTCATCCCTACAGTATATATAGTCTTATCCATGTTTTCACCAGGTCGTATTACTTGTGTTAATTTTGTTTCACTTCAAATTGTATTTACCAGAAGGTGCGGCGCTGGAATTAGCTGCCAAATGATAAGATAAAGAAAATAATAAAAAATTGTAATAGCTACAGTAGTAGTGCCTCGTATGACGTGTCGTTAATTGTAATTAAGTTTCTAGTCGTTATGTTAAGATGTGTTTCTTAGCGTTAAGTATGTTTGCTTTATGTGCAATTTTTGTATCTGCTCTAAGCTCGCTGGTAATGATTTGCCTGATTAGGTGTTGAGTGTTCTTTTCTGCGCTGCGGGCATGCCTCACTTTACAAACGATCTGCAGTGAGAACAAGCGTTAGTAGCGTGTTTCACTTTGCAACAGATTTGTACTAAAAACAATCTTTCGTTACATGAAACACGTCTCAACTTGGCGACAAGTATAGTGTATACCTATAGTTTATATATATTTTTTATTGTTAGCCGTCCATGTTGTTCTTGGCCTACCAGGGGTTGAGTCAAAGGACCACCCTCTTTGACCCCATCGAGAAAGTGGGGTGCGGCTATTCGATCTTGCAGCCGAGTGCTGCTAGCCCCACTCTCCGATTAAAACATAGCCGCGCCTCAATCGGACGAGAAGTCCAGCACGGACCAAATATGAGAGAGCAAGAGTGGAGTGCCGGAGGTTCACTGCCCCATTCATTGTAGCATTTGCGACGATTTTAGTAGCACCCCGTTATTAGCAGTCAATGCAGCAGTTTCATACCGTTACTTTGTTCCCCTGTGTCGCTTAGTTCAATTCAGGAAGTGGTTTACTCCCTCCAGGTCGTGAGAACCAAATTTTCTAGGAATGTGACCCTCACAGGTAACATTTGCTCTAACCCTTGAGAGGTGAGGCTCGTACTCATAAATTGGAAGTTTATTTAGTTCCCGTCCCGGGCCCCCTTACGACTCGCTCAAGGATTGCGTTTGTGGTTTCCTGATCCACTAGCCACAAGGAGAGTTACCGATACATGATTAGAATAAAAGTATTTAGCCGTATTCTAGGCAGCCAGGATATTACTTTCCGTGTTAATTATGGGTTTTTGTATTATTCATATCTAACTGTTCTCAAGTCCACTGTTTTATATATGTGACACACCTGCTTGCCTGCCCGGTCATCTTGCTAATAGATTTAGGTGGGAAATATCGCGCTAATAAATCAGGTTTTCTGTCCCACCTTAATTGCTGGTATTTTCTTGCGATATCGTCGTTGCTTTTGGTTTCAAGCTGCTGGTAACTGAAACTCTGTTTTTTTTTTAGCTCCATTTAAGCCTAGAAACTTTTTTATTTTTTTTTTTTATCGTGTCCAGCTATAGTTCCACCATCGACATTCCTTCATACTACAGGGTGTATGCTGTATAACGACCTTGAAAACCTTGAATTCCTTGAAAATCTTCCTTCCCATCTTTTACTCTTACTGATCTTTCTTCAATCTGTTCTAACTCTTCTTTCCCGACTTGCTGTTCCCATGCGCGTTGATACTGTGTGGGAACACCCTCGTGTTCCACGTGTCTATCGTCACACTATGTGTCTCTTGCTTCTTCCTCTGTTAGATCGCCGTTGCTGTGGAGACGGAGACTTAAACTACTCAATATAATTATAATAATAATAATTCCTTGAAAATGCCTTTAATTTGAAACAGGCCTAGAAAACCTTGAAAATGTCTTTAATTTGAAATGGGCCTAGAAAACCTTGAAAATGTCTTTAATTTGAAATGGGCCTAGAAAACCTTGAAAATGTCTTTAATTTGAAACAGGCCTAGAAAACCTTGAAAATGTCTTTAATTTGAAATGGGCCTAGAAAACTTTGAAAATGTCTTTAATTTGAAATGGGCCTAGAAAACCTTGAAAATGCCTTGAATTTGTTCCAGAAAATGAGAAGTAGCCTTGCCTTTCATTTTGCACACTCACTGCCTATAGTTGCAGGTTTGTGCCTGGTCAGGCAAAGTTTTACAAGAAGACTAACGAATGCAACTGTCAAACAATATTTTATCCGAAGTGATCAGAATGGTAAAAATATACGTTCAAAATCGTTTATTTGTAATTGGCTGCTCACATCAGATTGTAATATTTCTCATGTTGACGTCTTGAAAGTATCATTGTACGAGAGCCTCGAATTGTCCCGAGATCGGCCTTGAAAGCCTTTACTTAGCCTTGAATTTCATGTTCCCAAATAGTTCTACACTCTGTACTACCACGTGCAAATGCCACCTGTTGGCTATAATAGCTGTTAGTATCATGGAACTAAGAAAACTAATACTTTTTGTAGTGCTTTGTTGACCTGAAATGCTATTGTCTTCCTGAAACTCAAACTCTTTGGGTTGCCAGATGCCTCGGTACTTCAATCAGCCGTACGGATGGGAATTACTTTGTCTTAGTTTTGAATTGCCCCAAAACTACCTTAGGTAGACTACAACCAAACATTCCATGCTGGCTGTTCATGTTAAACTCAAATTCCTCGATATTTTATATTTTCTATCACCATGAAAGTTACCCTGGAGCGTCAGAGTCTGGCGGGGATTGCAGTCATGCTTCCTATATTTATTTGGTGTGTACCTGGTATATGGATATTATACACTGCTTCCCAATGTGCCTTACTACGTTTATATGATATTCCGCTGTGCACAGGGTTGCGATAGTGTCCAATAAAGCGCTTTAAATTCCTGATGTTTCTTTATCCCTGTAACTCGTTTGGATTGTACGAATCACCCTTTACCAAGCGTTTACTGGTACGCATGAACTATTTTGTTATCTTTGATGGAGGGACGCTTAACATCAGCTGACTCGAGTTCCATCTCTGGGGTACAATTACTATAGTTCTATCCAAGCTGTACGACACCTTCCCGTGGTGGTGCCGTTAGTATACCTACTTGACATCTTCTCTCCTCTTTATTACTTCAGAGATGTTTATCTTTTTTTTTATCATAATCTAAAGTATAGGTAGAACCAACGTCGACAGCGCCTGGTCCCACTGGACTGTGGTTTTCTTTTTCTTTATTCATGATTACGACTACTTATTGCTGCTCTAGAAACCAGGCGACGCCTTAGGACGGGGCGGACCTATCGGGGTCCTTGCCCCTTCCATTTAGTAACGTACTCGTAGGTGATAGGTGACCCATCTAGGGTCATCATGACTGAGACGCGCCCAACGGAACTTATGTTGCCTCCACCCTCTTCGAAGGATGGTAATGCCGCAAACAAGACTAATGATGTACAAGTGGTACCTCTTAATAGTGACGCTGGCAACCCAGAGATACGACCACATCACCACTAACTCAAGATGCCACTTCAACCACGGAAGGTCCAACACTGGAACCCTCGGAGTTAGTGCACCGAAAGAACAACAACCGTCGATTGCGAGAAGCCCGTTAGTGGCGCCGACTGGTGAACACTGATGCCCTTCATGACTTTACTCCAGCCTACTTTACCAAGTACTTCACCATCCGATTTGGATCTCTGGATCTGCTGAAGGATATTGACATCTTATCTGTGGATAAAGACCTACGCCTCCTCGTCGGAAACCTTCAGAAGGTATCTAAATGGGGGCAAAAGCTCCCTCTTGGTGGAGAGCTGCAGCACTACTTAGTCTGATAAGTTGAAGAAACTCACGAAGCTCGCAAAGTACCCAGTAGTGTCTCACCGAACCCTAAATGTTGTGAAGGGTGTGGTGCGAAATGCTTTCGGAAATTCTTTGGAAGACAACTTGCGAGACTACCTGTCAGATCAAGGTGTAACTCAGATACGACGCCATAAAACTAAGTGAGAGAATCAACTCATTCCCACAGACATATACTACCTTTCATTCGAGAGACAAGAGTTGCCCCGTGCGGTGCATCTTGGTTCGTGGTACCGCGCCAAAGCTGGAGAATACAAGGAAAGATTCCTGAAGTGCCAACGATATGGACATGTACTCAAGTACTGCCGACGATCAGCCGATGTCTGTGCACGATGCGGAGCAGAGGGTCACAGGCACCCGGACTGTGAGGGCACCGTGTCTTGTCTACACTGTGGAGGAGCCCATTATGCGACCAATAGAGAACGCCCGAAGTATAAATTGGAACAAGAGATAACAGTCACGCAAGTTAAAGAAAAAATGTCACGCCGAGATGCAGTAGATGTGATTATGGAGCGGTCTCCGGAGATGAGTCACATATGCTGACAAAGTCTCACAGCGGCCTACTACGACTCCTGCAACAGAGAATAATCACCTCACATCGACCCAGTCAAGGAACACACCAACAACATCTGGCACCCGATCAAACGCTACAAAGACCCCAGCACCATAGCTGCGCCGCTGACTCTCAGAACTCCACGAAAAAGCCTAAACCAATAACCAGATGTGCAGGCTTTTCACTGTACACTAAACTGATCCATAGTGCTGAAAACTGCAAATTCTTATTTGGATTGAAATGAGTGCAAGCGCTGCCCCTTGCAACAAAGCACTATCCAAGTATTCTTCCCAAGTGTTGTAGAGACTCCTACTGAACTTTCTTCCTCTGCTTCGCAACTTTCTGTTCCCACGAGCGTTGATCCTGTATAGGAACACCCCCATGTATGAGTTTCATGTGTCTGTCGTCATACTATATGTCTCTTCTTTCTTCCTATGTGATATCGCCTTTGTTGCGGGAATGGAGTCTTAAACTTCTAAATATACTATTGCCATCTATACGTACAACCCAGCTAATACCTTGTGCGCCTTCGGACATAGTTCAGGTGATGTTCTTCACACCACCTCATGCTTGGGGAGCCGCGAAACTGGGTTTCTACTGTTGGATTTTAGCCAGCAACCAAAGGGAGAGCGCCAGCAGCACATGGTCTGTTCAGTGCACGTAACCGCTAATCGCTGGTCTATCTGTGAATCAATTTTATGTGGGGGGAAATGAGCACAAATGTGAACTGTTCGTTGCCTCCCCTGGTTAATAATAAACTGCCGTTAAAATATATTTGTTTTTACAACAAAGCCTGTTATTAACATGTTTAATGGGCGGTAATAATTTGTATACGATTAATTAACAAAAGTAATACAGCGCTTTGTGGGAATACTAGCCGGAATTAACATTCACATATTTTTTTCATAGAGCAGTAAAAGTGAATAAGTGTAACAAGCATGAAAGGCTAGGAATCATATAACACTAATAAAATTTTGTAACATTCAACAATAATGAAAATGACAAATATATTGCACATATAAATTTTTTTAATATTGAGACTTATGTGTAAACCACTGAAACTACATAATATACACCGCGGTAGCACCTCCCTACTCGAGTTCCACCAAGTTACTATCCATGAACTACATAGTGATGAAAGTCCAGTCCTGATAATTACAATGCTAACGAAACTCGTTGTTCATCATTCCTAGGTCATCAAATATTATTTTTTTTTGTTAAATCGCTGGCGTAGACGAGGAATAAAAATAGTTATAGCTATTATGGTCGCTGGCCGATGTAATGGAGAATTGCGCTTGCGCCCCAGCTGGACTCGGAATAGGTTATCTTAGCATAGGCAAGACTTCGACACATTTTTGATATTTTACTCTCTACACTGCATTGTTCTTACTCTTGCTAACCGTCAAGACTCTTCTCCTTTTCTGCCCCGACTTATTCTCATCTGTGGTAACCATCTGTGTATGGAGTCCTCGTTTCCGAAGATAATCTATTCATGATTTTTTTGTTACCCTCAAGCGTTCATTTCTTGATTCACTCATTCTCAGTTTCGTCCCTATCTTGCTGCGCAAGGATTTTTTCCAGCTGACCCATTACCGTCACAAGCGAATCGCTGATAAGTCGAGATTCTTTCTTGCGTTCCTCAGTTTCTCGGAGAAGCAATTCCAGGCCACAGTGCACCGCTTCCAGGCCTCTGGCTGTCTCTCTTTCAGCGCTGCCTCCTCCGTAGTGCGTAGCTTGACTTATGGACCTGAAGTTAGCGAAGGCGTTTCTTTTCCAGGACCTCTGGTTTCTGTTAGCGGCGACGCGTCGGATGGATTCGTGGAGATCTTGGGGAAGCTTGAACCCATGCAGATTTTTCGGTGCCAGAGACAACACTCCGCCATAGTGGGAGGGAAGCAAAAGAACCCTGTTTCGGACGACGCGGAGGATCCCTCGCGGTAAAGCCATCGATAACCAGCGACTGAAGAATATTTTCTCCAGCGAAGCGATAAGTTGTGTCTGCCGAACGAGCCTATCAAGTCCGGCCGACTGCTGAAGCCCTTGAATATCTGACACAGCTAAGCCAACTAAAAGATTCATCAGGATGACCGTCCCAAATATGAGGAACATCGCAAATACAACGTGCGCCGTGCCAGGATACAAGATTTTCTCGCTTTCGAAAAACAGTTCGCCGTATTCTAGCTCGCCTGTCATCATCACGAGTGTTTGCAGCATTCGAAGCATGTTGTACTTGAAAGGGTCGTGGTTATGAAACAACACGCCGAAACTCAAAGAAAAGGCGTTGATGAAGCACATATATGCTACTAGAAATTTGCTCAAGTTCTTGGTTCCTTGTGCAAACATTTGAATGTACAAACCAAAGAGAGGAAATCTTCCTATTAACAACAATAACTCGATCCAGGTACACAAGATGAGATACGCTGCCAGATGGTATTCCCATGGATGACGAGTGTCCGTCATGCACCCTTGCACGGTTAATGCAAACGTGAAGATGATTACTGGCCATACTAGGATGTTATCCAGTGATGATACGTAAGTTACTGGTGAGTCCATCAACTGGACCAGCTCTTTTATCAGTAACGTTGATATGAGAACCCATATAATAATGGTGAGGACATGTTTTACTGCGGAATAGCACTTATCCATGTCTGTTACTTTGGTTTCTTCAGGTCGGAAATCGAAAACGAGCAGCAAGTGGGGAGAGGTTCGGTTGGTGCGGTTTCTGGGAGGCGTTGCTGAGGATGGAGCCTTCGTTGTAACTTCCAATAAGTCAAGAGAAGAATTTGTTGGTGAAAGTGTTGCATTTATGTCTGGCATTGACCTTGCTCTTGGACTAACTATAACGTTTGAGCTAACGCTGCGAGGACGTGACTGTGGAGCCGTAGTATTTATTGACTGAAAATAAGCGCAAAACGTTTGGTCGGTATACGACAGAAGCACAAAAAATGTTAACGCGGCTGTAAGAATTGCATAGAAGACTATGTTTATAATGAAAAACAGTCGCACTTGCTGCCATTTGAAGTATAAGAAACTCTCGCAAAGAGGATGCTTCAGTAAGACTCTTTGACCTTCGTTCATGAAGCAGGTAAGGAGCCTGCACTCCTGTTCTCTGCCTCTGGCTCCCCTGAAGATGCTGAAGTCCAGCTGCGTCTGTAACAAAAGGTAAGACTCATCCAAAGTAAAGCAAGCACAGTATTATTTATTTGTGGTGAAGTGACAACGGTTCGGTATCGCATCAACGGAGGCCCGGGTTCGATTCCCCGGACGACACGCTACGGATTTACACTGCGTGGAGCACTCCAGCATCGAGAGGCCAGGCGATGCACGATGAGGGATCCTAAATTGACTCTCATCACGGACTGCTTCTCCTGCTCTTCACACTACTGGATTTTCAAAATTCTAGAATTAAGGCAACAAGAAAACCTCGATAGGTGTATCCATTGTACCCTGTATACGAGATAATAAATGATATTTGTTTTGTTTTGTTTTGTACGGTAAGTACGACGAGAGATTCTCAAATCGACTCTCACCACTGACTATTTTCCTGCTCTTCACACTACCTGTTCTTCAAAATTCTAGGATAAATACAAAAGAGAACTTCCTAAGGTGTGTCCACTGTATGCGAGACAAAAGACGATCATTAAAAGTTATTATTCTTATTTGTGAGCCCGCGTGCGCAATGATCACTCTTTTACTTCGTTAGTCCGTGAACACTGGAAGCGACCGATCTCTGAGAAAAGTGGAATTCTTTCTAGGTTCCAACCTCTTATTGTTCCTTCTGCAGAGAGGCTTAAACTAGGAGTATTATGATACAACATTATCGTAGGTATATCATTATGTCGTTAATATCACTATAATTATCTTAAGCCCTCCCCTAATGCGGCACATCTATTCAAGAGTAAGAGTTCAATTGGATACCAGTTGTTACCAGCTAGGCGGAAGTGTCGCTAGGCAGTAACTCACTTAAAAAAAGGATAAATTTAAAATGAATGACCATTTTTAGTTCACACAAGCAAAAAGATGGTTCAGTATCTCACCTGAGTTTCGGCGTCGCGATGTAAATCTCTATCGTCGTGGTCTATGGCAGAGTCGAGAACTTCTTGTAAGTGATAGAGACCCGTCGGCGTCTTCCTCAAGATAATGTTGAAGGCAGATAGGCCTCCCTTGGTTCGGGCCGATACGTCACCTCCTTTTTTGAGAAACATGTGGACGCAGTAAGACGATTCGTTGAGTGCTGCCAGATGCAAGGGAGTGTAGCCAGCGTTGTCAGCCATGTTGGGATCTGCATTGGCTGCCACTAGCAGCTCAAGACACTCGAAACATCGAGAACCTTTGAAAATACCGGCATGTAGCGGCGTTTTCCCGTCTTGGTCTCTTGCGTTTGGATCCGCCCGATGCTTCAACAGCTCCTGAACAGCATCAGCAGACTGTGACCGTGCCGCTAAATGCAGGGCTGTCTGTCCTTTAGCATTAGTCTGTTTGGGATCGGCGCCTGCATCCAGGAGGAGCCTTACGATGGCACCGTTGCCTTCCTGCGCTGCGAGGTGGAGTGACGCCATCCTGACCGGTCCTTTGGATGCCCTCACATCGGCTCCCGCCTCGAGGAGGATTTGGACCATTTCTTCATAACTCTCATTGACAGCGATATGTAGCGGCGTTTCACTGTACAGCGTTAATGGATTTACAGCTGCCGCTGATTCCAGCAGCAGTTTGACGCATTCAGTACTTCTGGCTCTGACCGCGTAATGTAGAGCCACTTCCTTGCGTGAGTTGAGGCCAGCGTTGACATCAGCGTCAGCTTCGATCAGCGCTTTCACGGTCGCAAGTCTGCCGGCTCGAGCGGCCAGCATGAGCGGCGTCACTTCCTTCTTGTTATCCCAGATGGTGGGTCCTGTGATTTGCGCTCCCGAATTGATCAAAAGCATAATCGCTG
This sequence comes from Parhyale hawaiensis, assembly GCA_001587735.2. Classification (NCBI taxonomy): domain Eukaryota; kingdom Metazoa; phylum Arthropoda; class Malacostraca; order Amphipoda; family Hyalidae; genus Parhyale; species Parhyale hawaiensis. The sequence continues at coordinate 10,757,523 of LQNS02278161.1, forward strand.
TTGCGTCACAGTTTTCCGCCGCTAAGTGGAGGGCGCTGAAGCCTTCCGCATCGACCGCTTCGGCATTCGCGCCCAAATCCAGAAAACGGGATATTAATTCAGTGTCCCCAAAAACACAAGCCCATAAAAGGCAGACGTCGAGAACTACTTTAGTGTGGCGCGACTGCAGTAATTCCAGAAGCTCGTCTTTCTTATTATTAGACAGTAACTCGATGGACTCATGGGACTGCCCCTTGGAGCTCAGCTTTTCTTTCAAAGCTCGAAGTCTTCGTTCCCTGATGGACGCTGAGTTTTCTTCAACGGTTGTGTGCTCCGTGCCCGCCTGAACGTCCATCTCTCCCGTCAGGTCGTCGTGTTCGGAACTCTCTGAGGAGATGGAAGACGAAGCCTCCAGCCATTGTGTTCTTCGTCTAGCAGTCGCCACACTCAACCGGCGCCTGCGACTTCTGTTAAATATTCGAATATTCAGTCATCATAGAGCAAACGACAGTCTAATTTCTTACCTTGAATATCGCATGTCGGATTGTCGGTGAAGGCATCGGCCTGTATGACTGCACTGACTATTCTGATTAAGTATTCTGCAGTGCTAATATAGAGCTGTTCAAAGCCAGTTTTTTTACATAAGTTTTTAATAAACTGCTGCAAAATTTGATATTATATGCTTACAAATTTTTGTCACAACCCGTAGTTAATTCGTAAGACTTCCACTGAACAAGCTAATCATTACTGTGAATACCATGAATACCATATAAATTACAGTTTTTGAAATACACGAGTTCTTAAAAAAATTTAGATATACTGAGAGATTTTAAATGCACCTGTTTATAGATGAGAAACTCGAGTGTATGGCGACGGGAACGGATAATTCTTACCAGCTCCGCAAGATGGGAAGGTGTCTATCATATGTCTTCATAAACTATAGTTTCTGCAGCTCTGACCGTTACTGTGACAAAGTTCTGTCGTATATACAAGTGATATTAAGCATTTCTTCGTGCCAACTTCTAAATTACTTGCCCTCAGGGGCATATTGTGGCGGGCCCTTTCCCTGTCACAATATGTTTGGGCATCACGCACCCAAGGGTCCCGAGTGCCTTGTCCGCAAGGGATGCTGCATCTGGCCGCAGTTCCTGCTGACGAGGTTAGTTTTGTAAAGTTAGGTAGGTACTCTATTTTCCCTTTCTGTTCCTCGAGGTGGGCTGTCGATCGAGACAGCCGACCTAGTTCGTAGGACTTCTCTACTCTCTCTCTCTCGTGTGGAAGGCCTCGAATGGGGCCGTCCACCCGAGTGTCTTTCTCTATTTCTTTGCGCCTTTTTCCTGCCCGTAGCAGCGCACTGACCTAATCGAGATTTTCCGGCAGGAATGCCGAGATAAAATATTCCTACCCAGCTATCTAGAAAGACCGAGTCTGCACTATACGGATCACTCATCGAGTGGATACAGTGGTATAACTATGACTATAATAATAACAATAATTCTAAATTACATTTCCTAAAGGATGTATATTTGTAGGAATTTATGTACAGACTCCGCTACAGAAGACATTCAGAACCAACGGTAAACTAAATAATCCCACAGTTGCAGGGCGCTTGAGTTTTGGCACTCACACGCAGGAAGTGCGGGAGCGAGGCGGTTTCCAGCAGACAAGTTCTTACGCTTGGCTCGCTGATTCAGCAGCATTGACGCTCTGATGCTACTGCGGGGGTACTGACTCTAACCAGAAATAGGAATGGTCGATTGGGGGAGGGTGGTTGCACGTCTTCGAAAAATAAACTTTCCGTCGCTGGCGCCCTAGTTCATAACGTTGTGTCTTCGACTGCAGCCGTACACTTCTATTGAGCCAGTTTGCCTATATCTACAGCATGAATCAGTGCTTTTGGGTTTTCCATATGCGGTGATTTTAACTTTGCCTTTGAACAAAGCATTATTCTGTATCAATAAATTGTTTCCTTACTGAGCATTATCTGAATAGGACTTCTTCCCCTTAGAAAAAGACCTGCCGCCTCTCTCCATCAGCATAGGACCGTTCAGAATCGAGGTTGTCCAGTGCTTTTTATGTCCACCTCCGGTAGCCTCTTCTTCTTCTATCCTGCGATATAGAGAGGTAGAGAAACCATTACATTCTTGAAAATTTTGATTGAGATCCTGATAGTATTGTAGACGTTACCCAACATGCGTACAGGTTCCTCCCTCCTCGACGCTCGGTGATCAACGGGAAAATCAACTGCGAGTGATCCCCACTGTTAACGCAGAGGAGTAGACGGACATGTGTCTTTCCCCTGAGTAAAATTATCTAGTTCTTAACCATGTGAGAATCAGCGTGCTGCGTAAACGACGTTTCAAACAATGTTGCTCTAAGGTGTCGCCTACGTATAAGTAAACCCTTATAGGGATACAATTTTTACGTAGGATCTGTTTCATAAATAATTTGTCAGTGGAAGCGTTGAAGATCAGAAGGCTCCTCAGCTTTAATAGAATTTTTTTCAAACTTGCAGACGATATTACTTCACCCTCAACAGCTAGGTTATCCAGTACCAATCCTAAACAAGAGTCCAGCAAGCTTTTGAATTCTATACCTTTCAGGTTTATTTTATAAACGTTAGGACATGAACGGAGTTTTTTTTAATAAAATCACATGCTTGTGCTTCTTTTAACCGCGCGTAAGTAGAACATTCGTTCGTTGGTAATGTCAACGTCATCCTCAATATTTGTAAATTCACCAATATCAACTAAATATTTTTCTAAATTCGCAAATATAAAATAAATATTGAATTATTTGTAGTCACATTTGCAGAAATTTACGTTAAACATTCCTATACTCGGCACAGACAAAGGAAGACACAGACGCACAACTCCTAAGCACACCTCAAATCGACGGTTCTAGACCGTCGTGACGTCACCAGTGTCTCTTGGCGCGGCTGGAGATGTATAAATGGCACTGGTAGCTATCAACACTGTAGCCATTACCTCGAGGCCCGAATTTCAATCTATTTAATTTCCTCAGCTTCAGCAAATGCAATTTCCCCTGTCTAATCTTTCAGATAGATACGGAGCGACCAAGCCAGCAATTAATCAATCAACAAACTATTATTACATATATGCACAATGCATAAACTGATCTTCACTTTTAGAACAAGGATTGGCATTTTGAAGGTCATTTATGCCAAGGTCACACTATGCAACCGCACGTTCAACCTACACGCGGACTTTCATCTCGCACGTCGTTCTTATTACACAGTGAAATTCGTTGTTCTAGATACCTCTAGAAGTAACTTAACTGGAAGAAAGTACGAGCTGAACCTCCGAGCATACGTAGAGTTCGCTGTTGCCAAGTATGACTAGTGCAATTAATACACACTATAATGTACAGAGTAGACGACGCCGTGATGGTGTTTGTTCTTCCGTTGTCTTAATAGTAATTTGAACAATATAGGATATTTTTTCATATTCCAAAGCTTTCAGCATGAATTTGCATCAGTGGTCTTCATGAAAGAGTTGCATATCCGTTTGACGTTATGTAATAAAAAATTAAAGTATATAATTGTTAAGTCTTTTGTCGACGAAAAGTTGGCTGCTGACATTTCTATGCTGATCATGTAAGAAGCAATCTTCTGCTTCATAAAAATTACAAGTATCCTGGGATCAAACCAGGTAGTGCCCCCACATTAGTAGGCTCAAGCCACTAATAATCACAACGAACCTGCTGGCAAACCGCTGGCGGTCGCTGATCCACTGCCGGATCCTGGTGCTGCGACGACGGCTGCCCGACAGGTGATGGAGGCGGTGATGCGGGGGATCCCCACCCCTTGTGGGGGACTGTTGTTCATCCTCATGAACTGACCACATCTTGCTGTTTCTCTGGGTCCTTCGTGGGAAACAAAGAAAATTTGTTATTTTTCAGCCCAGTGGAAGTTTTCACTTGATAACCCATTTTCGGTGGCCGACCTACACCGCCAGGCTTTAACCTTCACCCGTGGGAAGAACCATTGGAGACACCATCTGCTCGGGCGTATAGCTAGCAATCAGATTGGGTAATCGAAGATCGAATGAAAATCTTAGAC
>LQNS02278161.1:10762076-10772216 GCA_001587735.2 Parhyale hawaiensis
GACCATAATTATGTATAACTCTCTGATGCTAATGTTTAGTATTATTCTTAAGTTAGTTTTAATCATGAAAACCTCAGGCGCTGTGTCCTAATCTTGTTGGCCACAGTACCTTATGAGAAAAATAAATTATTTTATTATTATTATATATTATTATTATTATTTCAGGTGTGCCACCAATTGACAATTTAATGTTATTACCATTATGTTTTTTCCTCCAAAATGTTTTTCAACCACTCGGTGAAGGTTAAATGCCATTGCAATTTGGACTTTAGCTACAATTTAGTGAATATTGAAAATGAGCATCGGAAGGAGGTCAATCATTCAGTGTATTCTCAAGTATTCTAGCCACTATTCGGTATGCCAAAGAGATGATCCAGCTTTTAATTTAAAATACGGTATTATGCCAATCCTAGATCATCTTCTCAAAGCTCATCCATGGTTGCCGTACAGCTCTTACATAGCAAGCACAGCATACTAGGTGATCATATGAAGGTACAGGTGTCTAGTGAATAGCAGTCATGTATGTGTCATTTAATACTCCCATTTTGAATACTGTTGATTCACAATTTAGATGAAATTGAACCCAAAATGAATTACTCACCTGTCTCCCTTCTTATACGACTCGGAAATTTTTCGGACGTTCTCAGCGAAGCTTTGACCGTCGCCTAGAAAAAGAGAATGAAAGTCACGTCCTTTCTTGCGTCGAGTCTTCGAGTCGTGCTGAAAATACCCTGCCGGTTGCGCGACCTCCGGAGTAGCCGGTTGTGATCTGCCGCGAAGACTTTGTCGACTGATAGCAGTGGTCTTCTCTAGGAGCTGGGCCAGGGAAGAAGAAGCAACATACCCAGCCAAGTAGGGTAGCTTGGGGACGCTCATAGACCTGCGCCTCATGTGACATTCAGCTTCTGCCTCGATGTCTTCGTAGGACCTCGACCGAGTACGTCGAAGATTTACATCGTCTTCCATGTCGTTATTTGTTTCTGCGTTCTTTGACATTGTAAGTAAGTCCGTTTTTCTTCCTGTGCAAAACTGAGTTACTGTCTGTTTTTAATTTTTATTTTGTAAGGGGAATACTGATATTGTGTGCCGTTGATAGTCAGCATGACACTGTCAACCTCGATTTATTAAATTTCAGTTTTGTAGCATTTCATTATTTTTAATCGTAATATCTCTTCATTTATAGATTTACCGATTTAGGAAGCAATCTTCTGAATTGGTTTTTAACACTCATATTTTACACATTTTCAGTTTTATTATAACTAGGATGGTGGAGTTCTACATCATTCTACTCACAGGAGAGTTATTTTCAAACTAGAATTATTCAAGACGTGCTCAAATTGTCCAAAAAAAAAATAGGTAACTATGATTTTGGTCACCCACCAAACGCACCACGCACGATCACGGCGACCACATAAGATAATAGGAAACTGTCCAATGAAATTCATCACAAATATAGAAATATCTTGTAAATCGTTTTGCCCGACGGAGCCTTGCCAACCTCTACTCTCCTAATCCAACTGAGGCTTAGCACCGGAAGGGACTAGGGAGTCTAGGCAACCCTCCCTCAGCCTTCAGTTCACACCGATGTTTGGTAAACCTCGCCACCGCGAGATGGTGCAAACTAACTTTAATCGCCGCCCGTGTTGACCGTAAATGTCAGGAAAAACAAAACATTTCTTAGCCTGCGCCGTCCCTGTTTTCATTCTAAATTTGTAAAGCGGCCTTAATGTGAAAGGACTGAATGGTTCGTGGGCTTTTTTTTTAGATGAGGCACACTCAGGAACATCGCCAACACAATAATTGTATCTCCAGAAGGGGGAGAGTCTAATTTTAAAACAGCAACCCTCAGTGCACGTAAACCAAGCATGTGCTGTGTTTATGGCCCGCGTGCTTCACGTATACGCTTACCTCAGCGGTCCTAAACAGATTCAGATCTTTTGACTCTTCTTAGCATAGCGAACGCTGCCTTTGGCATGTATCTGGTTATCTAGTCTGGGGATATTGTGAAGCGGATTACCGAGAATTATCGTTTGGGACTACCCGAGTTAAGGAATGAACCATGTTAAAAGGAATCGGATGCGTCATTAGACAGGAAGTGCTTAGTTATTGCTTCATTTATTTTTGAGATAATTTAACGCTAAGACGCTGTTGAAAATCTAGTTTATCGTACATGAACAGCGTTGGTTAAAGCTCTATTTAAAATTTTCTCTTGGCGGTATGGGGCTAACAGCCAGCTTTTTGCACTGTTTTTCAATTAGGGCATTTACATATTTTTTTTTTCTCCGTGAAGTCTAACGCAAAAATGGTGAAGTTTATATCGGTGTAGCTACTTTATATCAGAAAAAATATATTTTAATGAGTTTTCTTTGCTTCACGTTACTTTATGGGTGGAAAGGTACAAAATTTAATTTAACCCTGAGTTGCCTTAGTGAACTAGCATTGTACCTAGTTGCAGCGAAAATATAATGATAATTGTGTTAGATATATTTCTCTTTTGTGATTTCTGTGTCTCTACGTGGCTAACTGCATCAAGTCAGATTTAATTTTTGCGATCTTATTCACCAGTTAAGGTAACATTATTCTTTAATTCAGAGTTAACAATTGACCAGTTTTAATTTTTTCACGGATAGTTTCTAATACCTTCTTTCGCTGAGCATAGGCTGATTATCGAGCGGACAGGTACAAGATGTAGAGCTTCACTGCTGAGGATAAAAAGTCATACCAGACCACTTAATTAAATCCTATATTAAACACTGTTGTCGTTGAAGTAGACTACTGTCGAATAATCTGCCTTGGCCTTGAGAGAGTCTGATGCATGGGAACGCTGACAATGTTATTATTCCAGCTGTTATATTGAATTTTAACGTATCTTTCCAGTTCAAATTCCACAAAAAGAGACACTGGCCTTCTCAAGCATATGGTCGATCGTGGGTGTGGTTGTCACGACCTCCATTTGTGCTGCACTAGCTAAGTCAACCTGCCGTTGATTGACTACAGCCGTGCAGCACGAAAAAGCGCATGTAGGTGCCTGTACACACGCTAGTCAAAAGAACGAGTTTGGTCACCTCCGCGTCCGAATGCGTTGATGTATCCATTTGAATAAGACACTCTTGCAAAGAATTTTGAGTAATACTTCAGTCAAAGTTTGAAGAGATGTTCAAAATTTAACTAACGGCAGTTGCTGATCAAATTAAACTGACGGTAAGCATTTTCACACCTTTTTGGCACATTCAAAGCTGTGTTTACAGGGGTTTAATAGCGTGTTCGAGCAATAAGCAGAGGAAACTCGTACTTTGGGCTGCGTGTGTACGAGCCTTAGGTGACTTTACCTTTACATGGAACCTTCATTCGATACGACTCACACTGTGACACGTTACACGACGAAACAATTACAAGCTAAACGGTACCTAATCATTAATCAGTTCATCCATAAATTTCAAATTTGCATGAAGTATAGGGAAAGGCTACATAACGGGTAATGCTTGTAGAGCGACAAAGCTCCAAATGTTTCGAAGCAGTGGAATCCACAGGACTTATTTATAGAGTGAAACTGTATCTGAAATGCCGGTGTTGTGCGTACCCTGCTAAAGCGACGATATCATGGCAATTTATATTATCGTATTCGACTGGCAACAGATGTCTAAAAACTTTCCAGAACTAAATGTAATTGATGAAAAATTTCCCTTGGAATACGTCGGCCTTTAACTGGCGCCTAACGACCTGAGGCAACTGTAAAACTGTCTGTTCATCTAACGTCTGGCGCGTGTCAACTTTCCGCAGCGACGCAACTACGAGCGCATTGAGTTTCTTCAACATGAACTTTTCAATTTTCCTTTACTGATGGAAGTTTTTCCAATCACGATGCAACTACGTAAATATTTTGTCTTCCAACTGTACTCTAATCGCTGACTTGGTACCTACTGGGAATTTGCCAGAAACTGTAGGACGGGACGACAGGTGCAACTCTTGCAGTCCCCTAAGTATACTAATATTTGCCGTACTGCTCCACTGTAGCTTACAGTGTATGTATACTGTGTAGAACTAGGACGGCAGTCTTTTGTTTCAGAAAAGTATATATAGATAGCATTGTAAGTACACGATTACTAGGAGCGTGCTGTTTCTTCCTTGAAAATTCTGACTGCTCTTCCAGCTCCCTTTGAAAAACTTTTGCCCTTTGTTTCTTCAGTTAGTGCAGTTCTTACACATCGATCAGCTATTCCCATACACGGAGTATATTGTTTTTACCTGAAATATCAAAAAGATTCGTGCAGAAGTTAAATTTTCTTAGGAAAAAAGTTACTATTTTCCTACTCGCTAAAGCCTTTAATTAGGCGCTGGATTCCAAATTAACTTGAAAATTCTAGAACAAAGACAAAGGAAAACCTCGTTAGGTGCTTCCACATTATGCGAGATAATAAATGATTGTTATTGATATTATTATTTTCTACTCTGCAGCTAACCCCAGCCCATGGAGGTTGAATAGATACAGGCTGCGTGCTTTCCTGCTGCTGTACATATATATAGTCTTGTGTCCGTTACACAATGTGCAACGAGCAATTGTGGTCATTGCCTGTGAGTATACATGATCAAGTTTAGCTTATACAAAAGGAATAATTACAGTATATCTTGCCTCATCTAAAAGTTGAACGAATACTGGTCTCCGGAATATTTTAAGCTGCCACTTCTCAACTTCATGCTCCGTTCCTAGTACCTCCTGCCTCAAACTCACATGCAAACGTATACATGTTTTAATTAAACATATGTAAGTATTTGTTTTATACTCATTTACTGTCGAATGCAGCCCCGTCTCTCCCCTACCTCTGTATTTTACTTCACTGCCGCAACTCTTTGCTTCCGCGTGTATCGGTACATTCCCACGGGGTGGTCTGACACTCACGACATACTTTGAGAGCCTTTTATTTGTAATGGCAACCATTAGCGAGCGACGTGTTATTGTCACAACCCACTTGGGCTACAGCGACCTGGAAAACGGTAACCGTAATCCAAAATACGGTAATAAGAGCGCCATTTCTTCACGAGCTGCTTAAGCTTAACTCTAATAAAATCCTGTGCCAATTGAAATGTCGTTCGAGCTCGAAGTAAGCATACTTAACTTAGTTTGAACTACTCTTTGTCCACTTCAATTATTTACTTGTTCCAATTATTGGAAATGAATGTTTTCAAGCGCTTACCTACGCCACCGCAACCCGTACGTGTCTCAATCGTCGTTGCCGTTTTCCGGGTTCTGCTTGTGACACATTTGCAAGCGGCGCTATCTCCGGTGTAGCACGGGTAACCCAGAAATTGTGATAACTACACGCCTTTGGTGCTACAGATACTAAGCGTAGGTACGGGTGTAATTTGTGTGTTATGTTTCGATGATGACGCAGAGTTATCTAGTGTTGTAGAATGACTCTAGAGGCTGTGCCACGAGCTGTCTAGCGTTAGTTTCACCAGGTACTTGTAGTGACTTGTGTTTTGTTGATTTTTAAATGTAGGGTCACACTATGCAGGCGCATTAATCTTCACGCTTCTTATCTCCCGCCACTGAAAAATTCGTGCTGCCTAATCTGGCCGGAGCCAAAACTTTTTCGGGTAACGGTTGGTGAAGCAGAGCTGAGACTGCAACGCGCCTCAGGGTCGTTTTTAATAAGAAAGCTTCGGAGTTCAAGGGAAGAAAGTTTGTACGAAACTTACGTTGATTAACACGCCTGCGTCGAGGCCACTTGGACTTAAGAGTCAAGTACTGTTGCGGTCTACGGACTACATATAGGGCCAGGCAACCCCAGAGGCCCGTGTAGGTTACCTCAGCCATTAGCTAGGTCTTCGGGACGTCTCTTTTTCGTGCCCACTTTGCTTCCTTCCCGATTTGATACTCCTACTTGCTCATGCTTTATTCTGTTCTTCCTCTTCTTTCTCGACTTGCTGTTCCCATGCGCGTTGATCCTGTGTGGGAACACCTTCATGCATGGGTTCCCCATTTCTCTTGGCATATACCCCTTGCTCTTTCCTCTGTGATATCGTTCTGCTCGGAAACTTAGGCTTAAACTTCCTAACTATAGCTAGTCTACATATAGAACCCTTAGCAGCCAGCTCCAAATTACTCATGGGTCATAAAGCTGCTTCATATACAACTTCATTGGCATGTTTTCTGTTGTTATTCGTTACTATCGTCAGGGTCCGCCAGTACCACCTTGGGGAGGAGGCTCCGGAGGGAGCCTGGACAGAAGAGGCAGATAGTAGAAGAGAGGAAGAGAAGCGAAGAAACGTTCAGCTCCAATCGGGTCTGGCCACAGACTGCTCACCGAAAGATTAGTGAGGTGACTAGAGCTCGAGAAGAGGTGACACACTGACTGTTCGCCAGTCCGCAGAGTTGACAAAAGATATCGACGATCCATCTCACTCGAAACTTATAATCCGCTAAGGTTGAAGAGTTGCCAGAGCGTAGCTGGGAGAGGGTAGATCGGAAAGATCTGGGGATTAGAGACTACTCGGCACAGAGAGGAGGGCATTGGTAGCCCAAAACCCCTGCTGGGGGATATACAGCTGCTAATAGTGGGTAAGGCCGCCATTCCGCACCTCGTGACCTTTGACCCTAGGCCCGCCTGCTTCCGGTTGTCCAGGCCCCGCCCCCTTTCGGTTTGCGTCCCCCCTGACCTCCCCCTGCTACACCGTAAGTACATTGGCTGTCCTAAACCGGAAGGTCACGCGCGAGGGTAGGGCGCGTGGGTGTAAGGTCACAAAGTGTGGAATGGCGGCCTTACCCACTACTGCTGCTGCAGTTGTAACAGCAGATGTGTGTAATGAGCTCAGGGCAGCGCGGTATTGCTCGGGAGGGAGAAACCCAGTTGTAAGAAGGGGAGCTATGTCTTCTTCAAACTTTGACTGAAGGGTGTGTCTAACACGGCGTGATAGTGCCGTGGGCTGGATGCTTTACTCGAGATGTACTGAGGAGATACTGTTATGACAGCAGCCCCAAACAGTCGCTAACTGGAAGGGTTGAGGTCTCATGGTGGAGATGATGCACCGAAGCCATGCGGTGGGATCCAATGACTATGCGCAGGGCTGCAATCCGAACCGCCTGCAGCTTACTCACGGCAGTTCTAGAGACATTAGGAAACCAAACCGGGGCAGCGTAAAGCACGACGCTTCTGATGAGGGCCCGATAGGTCAGTAATAGAGTCTCTTTGTGTTGTCCCCATCTCGCGCCGGCCAGCGCGGCGAGAATCCGCAAGCAGGAGCCGCCTTTGTCGCGAACATAATTCGCGTGAGCAGCAAAAGTAAAGTGTGGGCCAAACACCACGTCCAAGATTTTAGGGTTGCGCTCCAGGGTGAGGTCCGAAGCACCCATCTTGATTGCTGGGTCCATCTTGGATTGAAAGAAGTCTGATATCAACAGTGTGGAATGGGTCTTGGAGTGAAAGACGGTCAAGGCTCTCTTTCCGGCCTAGGCCTCGATTGTCGAAGCATGGTATGGCAGGCTAGTCGCTGCCCTTGGAACGCTAGTATCCGAGGATATTTCGGTAAAGTCGTCAGAGTACGACGAGTTGACGTTACCAACCTGGAGAGAGAGTCGCTGACTTAGAAATTTAAAGGGAGTGGCGAGATCACTGATCCTTGAGGGACTCCCGCGTGCATGGGAAGGAAAGGCGATTTTTTCCCCGCAAATAGGCAGGAGGCACGGCGCTCACGTAGGTAGGCGGAGATCAACCTAATGGGAAGGAAGTGGTTGTGGGAGACCGAATCAAAGACCTTAGAGAAATCCACAGTAAATGCAATCGACCGAGTAGGGGCTTATATTGGTTAAACCCTTGTACAATGTGTTGGACTAAGGGAAAAAGGGCTGAGGTGGTCGACCGCATAGGGCGGAACCCATTTTGTGAGTCTGACGCCTCCAAGAACTCCGCAAAAAGCGGAAGGAGTAACCGCTCCAGGATGTTCACTGCCGGATACAAAAGGGATATCGGTCGGTAGGATTTACCGTCGGAGAGTGGTTTGGGGTTGCACGGTTTAGGGATGGTGATAATGTTGGCTGCCTTCCAGACGCTTGGCAGGTTACAATGCGCCAGGGGTAGATTGAAAAGAGTGGCCAAGAGCAGAAAACCGTGGGGGCCACGATACTTGATGTATAGGGTAGTCAGTCGGTCGGAGCCCACGGCCGACGAGTAACTTGAGGCTCGAATAGAGGTTTCTACTTGTTGAGGAGTAAAAACTCCTAGTTATGATCCAGAGGCAGTTTACATATTCTTCTTTTAAGAGCACTAATTCTCTTTTCAAGTGCACGGTTCAGAAGCGGACGTGTGCCCACGAATTGTTTGCAGAAACCGGTGGCTACTTCACGGGCAGAAGACACCTATGTGCCATCGAAGGTGATGGGCTGGCTAGGGGCGGCGGAATTACGTTTACCCGTCAAACTACGAAGCAGACTCCATAGTCGGGAGAGGTGGGATCTGTGGTCACACCGTTCGACTGTGTCGATCCATGCCTTCCTGGAACAGGCTGTCAGGACATTCGGGGTGCGGACTAAGAGATCGAGAAGTTTGGGGTGATTGGGGTCTCGGGTCCGAAGCACATCCCGCTCCTGGATCAGCTTCTTGGCCTCGTCCGAGAAGCGGGAATACAAGATCGACGGAAGCCCGCCGGGATACAGCGCTTTGAAGCCAAGAGTAGAGTATTCCTGAAGGATTTCTCGCCCTTAGCGCAGGAGGTGGGGAGAGGCAGCTCCCGAAACGTTTCTTCGGTGAGCTCAGTAAGCCTCTCCCAGTAGGGGTATAGGAGGAGGGTTGAAAGGTGATCCAGGGAGATAATAATAGGTAAGGGGTCTGAGTTTAGTATGGTTTGAGTTGACAAGTGACTGAAGGAACCAGGTGAGCCGAGGTAATAGATAAATCAGGAGGGGACCGACGTACGTCCCGCTGTGGACAGCCGAGTAGGGGAATCTTCATTTAGATGCTAGGAGGAAGCAACGTTTCAAAGAAAAAGAAAACTCTTTATGGCGATGCAACGAACGTGTTTAATAACGAATTTGTCAAATTCGTTAATACAGGACAGCGGTGGGCGATAATTACCTATGCCAAACAGGCTATGTTTTTTGTCTGTCACCAAGATAACTAAAAAAAAGTTACTGACGCATCATCACGAAATTCACAGGGATTGTTAAACATGTTAACTGTAACATGATTTATTACATTTTGGTGAAGATCCGTGCAATCGTTCGTTTTTTTTCCCTAGCATTATAACTCATAAAATTATAGAGATTTTTACGAAATTTACGTGAGCTGTCAGATATTTACGAAGAATAAACGACCAATTTCTCTTGTGATGAAGAGTTGATATGTAACTGTGTTTGATTTTATGTTTTTTTTTATCAAAATAACTCAAAACTTTATGAATGGATCTCTATGGACGTTACAGAAATTGTTAGAAATAAGGGGAATTACCCAAATGCCGAATCAACTCTATTTCCGAACAAACAGCTATTATTTGATCTGATTATTATTTACACCTATCAAATAATAAATTTTTGTTCGGAAATAGAGTTATTTCAGCAATTGAGTTATTCCCCTATATACTGAAAGACACAAATGATCAACTTTTGGTGATGAACGGTTGGTCCGTTTGTGTGTTCGACTAATATTTGTTAGCAACATAAATTGGGAAACTATGAACGGATCTTCAAGAAAATTACAGATGCTGTAACTGCTGTCTAAAGGCACAAATGACAAAATTTTGGTGCTGATAAACAGAAAATGATAGTTTCAGGGTCAATTTGATTTTTTCATCAACGTTGCCTTACTTGGGGGAGCTATGTGCTCTCAGAGTGTTCTAGTTAATTACTGAATAAACTGTAGGATGTAACACTTAGGGAGATAAAAGGACGGCAGGGGCCACAGGGGAATATTTTAGAGGGGCTGAAGAAGCTCTATGAAATTGTTTTAATTACCGCCGTTAACCCTTTAGCGGGCAAAGTCCCGGACGGGATTCAGTCAACAAGGCTTGTTTTCCTTTACCGCCTCTAAACTCAAATTTCTATTGATACGTTCTAAATTGTCCTTCCTCTGCATATCACACACCAAGGTGCAAAAACGACAAAAAACAGTCGTACAAAACGTGCGTCATAAGTCGCAATATTCTGCGTAT
>LQNS02278161.1:10782902-10801781 GCA_001587735.2 Parhyale hawaiensis
ATCATAACTACATGTAACACTGCCCTTACAGTAAAATAGCCGTTTCTCAAAGATCGATAGTAAGAGTGTGACAACCAATTGAAAAAAAATGCGCACGATTTGCCCCAATCGACCCTAGTAGGACTTGTTCTAACACACATACGATCATTGCGACTCTTTGTTTACCAACAAAGGCAGAAGTCAACATTGCTGCAATGGCGAATGGTTCAAAGAAACAATGGAAATTTTAAAGTCAAATATGAAATCATAAAACTAAGCAATTGCAATGAAAACGTTTTGAATATAGCCATAGAATGCCTTGTTCTACCCAAATATGTCAATGAAAATACAGAGTTAAGTTGGGGTGTATTTGTAAAAAAAATACTCTTTTTCCTATTGAATATTAATAGTTTGGCAATTGGGTAATTCCCATATATCCACTGCATAATAGGCTAGGCAGCATTCTCTTGTTGCAGACCATATCTTATAGTGTGACAAGTCAGTTGCTAAGATTCTGCTAAAACTGTTTTACATCAGATTCTTGTAAATCCTACAAAGGCCACTTGCCAGAAAATGCATAATGCATTGAAACCACTGAGGTTGGTATTGTTGATGACTTTGGGGTTGGGCTTTTGCTGCACCCAATGATCCCAGTACCATAAATTTAGTCACTTTAGTAGTAGGCCACTCACACTGCTGGTCATGCGGATCTCCAAGAGTGGCAAACTTCTCGCCAAGATCTTGGCAAGAATAGCCACACTATGAAACCTGGTGGCACTGGATGGTTGCGACTCTCATAGGTTGCTGCCCGACTGCCCGTATCTCCAAGGGTGCCAAACTTCTCGCCAAGATCTTGGCGAGAAGTGCTACACTATGAAACATGGCTGGTCATGCACTGAGTAGGCAGTTGCCAATCACAACTTTGTTTTTGCTGTAGTTACTGATAAGGCAATTTCTTGCCAAGAGATGGTTTTTTACTGGAATGGATTGGAGAAGTTCCTGCCAAGAGTAGGGATGTTATGATTATTCGGCTTCTTTGGTAGTGCCAAATATTTAGATTCTGCCTAATATTTAGATTCTGTCAAATACATGCTCAAATTTTGCCAAATAATATCTTCAGCAATGTTTAATTATTTACATTCATTTGGTATTATTAAATCAGCAGGTGTTGACTGTTGTGCAGGCTTCAGCGATTCTCGTATATGTAGGCTATATGCTATTCCTGCCCTCTGCTGTAGGAATGCATGTTCATCAGATTAATTGTAACTTCTCTTCCTATGCAGATGTTCTAATAGTGATGGCTATCATATTCACTATTCTGATGAAATGAAAATGAGAGGAGTCAAATGCTCGTGACACCCCAACTCTGATTATGATCGTGTTGAATCACTTGAATGTCATGTTGTAGAACTAGCGGCCCAGCGGGAGCCATGAAAATCCCATGGTTATTGTTTTTGCGTTTCTGAGCACTATTAACTGAGGGAAAGTTATTATACATTCCAGTAAGATACATTAGATTAAGCCTACTACATCTTTTCAACAGACATTTAGGATCGCCACAGGTTCTGGGTGGTGCAGCATCTGCCCTAAATGTTGCTAGGGTTGTCTAAGGTACAACTTTTGAGCCTCGGTTATTTTCAAGTTGAGTGGCCACATACCTATAACTTTGTTGGCTTTATCAGTATGGACATAAACTCAAATAATTCAGTTACCGCGCCGCAGCCTGGCAACATTTTGCACATTATTAAACTGTCCTAAAAAATGTAGACCGTTTCAATTGCTGCAATTGTTACATTATAGTAAGCGCCAGTGTTAAACCTTTGGGTGGTTTTTCCAAGTAGAAACTGAGCAAGTTAGAATTCACAACAACCACAAGGATTTTAAATTTTAGTTTATGCAAACACTCAATGAATAGTCATAGCCACGGCAGATAACAAGTCTCAGATGCACCTATGTTTGCGTGTTTTTCAGTCATATAGCTCGGTTTTCATGAATCTGTTTCTGAAGCTTGCGCTTTGCTTGCTTTCATTATCCTAAGTTTTTTGTTAACTCTGCGTCCCTTTTTCATTCAATGGCAAAAGTCACCTAAATTTTTATGGCAGTAAACTATTATTCGCTCTTCCAGTGCTTGTCTACACTGAACAGTCAGCATGCTGTATATCTGAGTACAGACAAAATGGACCAACTATCAAATAGTGTAGTCATAGATGTGCTCTTAATTTACAGTGTGGTTAGGCCTATGTACAGACTTTTGCTTTCATATTACTGCGGCAGAAGGAAAGTGTTCTGTTCTCTGATGCTTTCATGTTTCCTAATGAATCTTGGTGAAATGTTCTTCCATCTCGGCAGTTAATCATACGCTTCTGAACCATTTTTTTGTTGCAGCGGTGTGAAATTATAGAGCAGTTGTTCTTAACCTGGGGGGAGGGGCATGGGCGGATTCTAGGGGTGGCTCGAGCCTCCGCAGTAAATCCTGCTTTACATTAATCACCGCTGCCAAGGAAATTGTTTTGTCATGTTTTTCTGTTGGCCACCAAGACAACTCAAAAAGTTATGAACCGATTTTTACTTAATATAGCTGCAGCGTTTGTTAGCTAGACGTGTTAACAGTAACAGATGATTAACCTTCGGTAGAAATTCGTTTATCCATTTTATTTGTCCGCCTATTTTTTCTTTTTTGTGCCCTAAGTCCCCTAACTTGAAAAATTATGTATGGATTTTCATGAAATTTATATCAGTTATCAGTTTTTTACAGAGTAAAGAACCAAATTTTTGTAATGATCTGTTCCTTCGTTTGTTTGTTGCTGTACTTGATTCTTTACTTGTTAGCACAATAATTCTGAGAGTTCTGGTTGGACCTTTATGAAATTTACAGTTGTTAGTAATGTTGAAAGACGGATGATTAAATTTTGCTACTGGTTGGTCCATTTGCATGTTTGACATATTTGTTAGCAGCATAACTCAAAAAGTTATGAATGGCTTCTCAAGAAAATTGCAGAAACAGTTAATACAGTGGCCAAAAAAACAAAATTTACCCCTGTGCTGCAAAAACAAGGTTATTGTATTTTCCCATTTCCCGCCATGTGAAAGGAGTGGTATGACGTGTGTTGCTGCACCCCCGCGCCACACACAAATTCCCACTACTCAGTCTGTGATCCATTATAGCTCTAGCAGAGCACATGTGTGTTGTGCTGGTCCACAGGCCTCTACTTTCCTACTTTTTTTTTTTTACTCATTTTGGCACCACTGCAAAAACCACCACAGCATCACAATTGGTGGGAAGAAGATTAGCATTGAAAAAAAAAAAAAAAAGATTCGTGCCCTCACCCTAATTGGGCAGGAAGTGGCGATGAACCTCGTAGCTTTCGAATTGGTCAGCCGAGTGTCCCTCTTCAAGCTTGAAAAAAAGAGCTGCCGGGACCTTACCTCCATGCAAAGTGGGATGAGAAAGCCAACAACAGCAAGGACTGACAAGGTATTTGTGAAAGAGGTGAAACTTGCTGTCTTTCTGTTGTGCCCACATCCCACTTTGCGTTGCGGTATGGTTCCAGCAGGGAGTGCAGGAGCTTTATTGAAACTTGAAGAGGGACACTCGGCTGACAATCAGTTCAACAGTTACGCGTGCTTGCACTGACACTACCTGCTTGATTAGGGTAAATGCCCAAGTCTCTTCGTCAATGGTAAGCTTCTTCGGACCCATTGTGATGCTGTGGTGGTTTTTGGTATGGTACTAAATAAGTGAAAAGTAAAAAAGTAAAAGCCCGTGTACCAGTGTAATGTACATGTACTTTGCTCGAGCTCCAATAGATGACAGACTGACTGTGTTGTGGGATTTGTGTGTAGCGTAGGGATGACGCAACTCACGTCATAGCTACCACTCTCCTTTTATATGGCTGGGAATGCAAAAATAAAGTTCTGGCAAATTATGGGATAACTTAGTTTTTGCAGCATTGGGATAAATTTTGTATTTTTCGGCCATGGTGCAATCAAAAGGTACAAATGATTATATATTGGTGTTGATATTTAGAAAATCATAATTTCAAAGCCAGTTTGAAGTTTTCATTCCCGTTGCCTTGCTTGTCGGAGGTATGTGCATCTCTAAGTCCTCTAGTTTGAACTTATTTGGTACGTTTGGTCGGGTTTTGGTGCCACATTTATTTAAATACATTAAGGGGGCTCAAAGGACAACCGTAGTTTGGTTTCCACAGCCCTCAAAATGGGAAGCGAGAGTGCTGTCCCGAGTTACCCCGGCGTACGGAATATCCCTGGGGGGGGGGGGGCGTGGGAGTAAAAAGGTTCAGAACCACTGTTACAGAGGATAGCAGGTCATTGGTAGAAGACAAAAAATAAATCTAAAATATGAAGGTTTTTAACCGTATGATTCCATCTTCAGAATGTCATAGTACTCTCGATAAAACTCACTTGATTGATTGCATTTTAAAAACGATGAACTTTACTCCAAAAGTGCTTCTGACACATGCGGGCATTTGCCAGATTCAATTCATGTGCTCTTCTAGCAGCCTCTTAGTCAACGTTCTTCCAAAATTTTATCCTTTAGAAAGCTAAAAATAAGTTCGTAGATGCTTTGATGCTGCAAATAACTATGAACAGGCAATGGCATTTTAACGTTTAGAAGGTAGAGGAACGTAAGCCCTTGCACAAGCAATAATTACCTGTAGCAATTTAGAGAAAACCTTGTCAATACACGAGCAATATCTACCTCATTTATTTTTCTTTTCAGAGACAAAGCAGTGAGAAGTATCCAGTTGGTCCATGGCTGCTGGGACTCTTTGTCTTCGTTGTGTGTGGTTCAGGTGAGATTGCTTCATGTATCTAGCTATAGGGTAACATGTCTAGTACCCGTCCACTTAGCTTTAGAAACTTCCTCTGTGAAAACTAGCAGTAGCTACTAGAGAGCCGTACATAGGCTTAAACTGTAGAGTACTGCTTAGCCTACAGTTTAGGCCTATGTAGGCCTACAACTTTCTAGCACTGCTAGTTTTCACACAGGAAGTTTTTAAAGCCAAGTGGACGGGTACTAGACATGTTACGGTACTCTAGCTACACTTTCAAAGAAACAGTGACACGTGGATGTGAGTTTCATGGCGCTTGCGTCATCTGCTATTATGTTCCTCATCAAATGTCTAATTAACGGTATTTCTTAACCAGTTCAATGTTTTACTCAATTTTTCAGATGAAATTTAATATTTTTTTTAAATATTTGAATATGTGCTGTTCTCACACACTACAGTAGCTACATCTTAAATTCCGCAATTAGGCGTAGGATCGCCCATCCTGTGTTATGGGGAGCAGCATCCCCAGAAGGACCCTGTAGGTTACTTTAAGCCATTAGCTAAGCCTTTGGGATGTGCATCTTTTGTGCCCACTTGATTCCCTACTAATTTCATACTCGTACTCATCTTACTTTCATCCGTTCTTCCTCATCTTTCCCGACTTGCTGCTACCATGCGCATTGATCCAGTGTGAGAATACCCTCGTGCATGGGTTCCACGCTTCTATCTACATACTAGCTGTATGTTCTTTATTCTTTAGTTCTATTTGCTATGCTAGCAGATCACCATTGTGAAACGGAGGCATAAACTATTCATATAATAATCATTAGGCGTAGGATAACATTAATTCCATAGGATTTTTCTGGGGGAGGGGACTGGACCGTGAGACACTCGCGCATACGTAGTGTAGAAATAGGTACTTCAGAAACCAGGACAACAAGGTACAAGTGCCAATATTTTCTTTGGCGCATTGTTGGAAAGTAGCTATAGCCCTTGCCAAGTATGAAGAAAAAAAAAATACATATCATACTAGCTACGCTGAAAATTTATCACTACGTTTGAACCAGTGGGTTGACATTTCATAGTACTTCTCTATTTTTTTGCAGCCATGATCCATATCAGAAAATTGACTTGAATGATCTATACCTCTCGTTTAATAACTCGATGAGTTCTGGGTACAACTTCATTTAATCTTGACCAAGCCAAATAAAAAAAAAGCCTTGCAATATCTCTGTTCCGGAACACAAGACGGTATTATTATATTACATTTGCCTACCTATATTAAGAGAGCTTGGGGAAAGTCGAGAACATAAAAGATACGCCGTGGGATATCTCTTGTGTTATAAGTCATGCATTAGTGACCGTGTTTCCTGACGATTGTCTTTTTTTTTTCTTGCAGCCGTGTTCCAAATCATCCAGTCCATTCGTATGGCCTAAACCGGACATGACCTCGGCTCGGAGTGACATGCTCATCTCCAGATGATGAAATCTTCGGCGCCACCAGTTGTCTGACGCTACAGCTCCCGTATGCTCCATTTAGGAGTAATACAGGGTGCTAGTACCATTGTCTTGCCTTCGGAATCCTCAATATTGGTTTACTGAAGTTTGTTCTGGAGAATTTACTTGTGTTAGCAAGTTAGAATCTTATTGCCATTACAAGAGACTGCAGTTTGCTTTATTTTAAAAGTACTTAGTCAAAGTCTTTTTGCATTCAAATACCATACTGAATTGCATTATTACAAATCATTGGCACAATATTTTTTCATGCAGATATGTACTGCGTGTAGTGTTGTTTCTCACTGCTTTTTTATAGAAAGCTTTCCATTTTCCTCGTTTGCCTTTTGATACTTGTTTTCTATTGATATATTTGGGCATGCGTTGGTTTGCAGCTTGAAGCTGCAGGTTTTGACGTCGTCCCTTAGGTTATTAAGAGAGATTATATTTATATGTAAATGTTGTGAACCCCTGCCTTTGTCCCGTGTCATTACTATATTACACTATTGCATGGGGCGTAAGTGAACTTATTACCTTTTAAACAATTATATTTTATAATCTTTATTTATTATAATGAATGATAAGCTTAATGCAACTCCAGAGATTCTTAAATTAGACAATTCTGTGAATTGCAATGTCAAATAAGATGAAACAAACTAAAACAACTTTGTAACTGAATCACCATTCCTTATCAAATATTGCCAGTTACACCAGCCTAGTCTAACAATTGCAAAAACCGAATCCTCTATAAAACGAGATGAAATACCCGAAATAATCGTCCTGCTGAATTATGACTAATTAAAGCAGCCAAATTCCAATTTCGCGGAATTGGCCATCTCACGACACACAGACTGTCCATTTGTAACAAAATATTCTGCAGCCTCACTGTTTCGGGAGAGAAGCCTGCGCAGTCACCACAGCAGCTACGGCTCTATTAGGATCCTGAACCGTGTTATGTGTAGTAAATATAGAATGATTGACAAAATTATTGGAATTTGCGGCGCTTGGACCAAATATACCTACCCGACTAGCTCGCATCATAACATCTATACCATCACGGCTCCGTCCGTTACTGGCCGTCTGAGGGTCGTGCTGCTGAACAGTCGTGAGGTTTGAGTAAAGAAGAGGCTCATTTGAAGCCGATAGCCTCGTGGACACCCGGTTGGCATGAGCAGTAGTGGCGTCAGGTCGAAACGTGTCCATGGGAGCTTGGCTTGTCTGGGCCGAAGTGGTGGACGATAAAGCAATAGATGCCGATACGAAGGCATTTGACGATGCAAGACTCTCCGACGAGGAGGCGATGGAGCTTCCGTCGAGACAGCTGTCCTCAGATTCTATTTTCACATCCAAACCTGCACAATAAACAAGCTCATTACCTTCTCGGGCAAAGTTGAGTTGTCCATACAATGCAGTTATTTTACACTTGAACAATGCACAACTAATTGCTGAACATGAGGCTATGATATGGAACAGTTATGTATGAATGGAATATGTTTTTCGAACCTGCATGAAAAATGTCAGGTTAGCATATCAAGCAAATATACTAATCTAAAGTTTAATACCAGCTGTATAACAAATAAGTAAAGTGTAACGGACATGCGTGAGAGGCCTTGTACGTACTCTACTTCACCAACGTTTATGCCCAGACCAAACTACTCAACTTCACCAACGTTTATGTCCCTACCGAACTAACGATATTTCGAGCAAAGATGTTCCATCGGTCCGCTCACGATCACAAGCACACCTTACACAACCGGAAACGTTGGCGTGTTGATGACTTCCACTTCATTGGAAAACTTAGAACACGATCATTCCTTCACAAAAATGCGAGAAGTAACTTTCAGTTGAAGGTTTAGAAATGAGAATGGTTTTATTAGACAAAATTCACGCGATCGTTATAAGTGACTACAATGTAGTTTGGACGCGTTGCAGATTTTGTTCTTCGCGTTTTGTAGCGCTTGGCTTGTGATCGTTAGGGAGGACGGGACTCGGACCCAGAGCCTAATAATGTGCTGCGAGAAGTAAATTAATGGAAGCCAGACAATATAAGCCCTTTATGCAAGTCAAGGTCTGTAGCTCCAAGATAAAAGAGTGAGCAAGAGCAAAGTAGGATAGAAAAATGAACAGCAGCAGGGTCGATTATTAGAAGGCGATCTTCATCAGTGACGTACAGAGTTCTAGCAAGGTCTAGAGTCCCAAGTACCTATTTGGCCCAGCACTATATAAAATAAAAAAAACGAAGACATTTCCATACGCAAAAACCGCAGAGGCATAATATGTTCGTTATTCTTGGTTTAAATGTAAATCACTTAATAGTATTATCTTTCATTGTTCAATTATGGGATTGGATAACCCAGTTGAAGCTCAGGGCTAACCGTCCCCCCCCCCCGTACGCTACTGACCGCTACTCTGCAAATACAGCAGTACCTGCTCTACTCTGAGGATATTTTAGGTTAATATAAGTGTATTCTCGATGGCTATATTAATTTATAAACTTGTTGTTATTTTGCTATCGTACGCAAGAACCTATAATGATAAACTCACCGTACTGCAAGTCTGATGTGCTCTCGTCTTCCCAGGAATTAAACTGTGGAATAATACAGAAAGTGTAAGTCACACATTATGTTCATGAACCAAAAATGTATACAAGCAAACGAAATGAACTCGAGATTATTAGTCAAATTCACATATC
This sequence comes from Parhyale hawaiensis, assembly GCA_001587735.2. NCBI lineage: Eukaryota > Metazoa > Arthropoda > Malacostraca > Amphipoda > Hyalidae > Parhyale > Parhyale hawaiensis. The sequence continues at coordinate 10,791,861 of LQNS02278161.1, forward strand.
AGATGTGTTTCACCAGTCGGATATACAGAGCAGCGTACGATAATAAACTGATACGGTAGTACATAAGACAAGATGATCATCGTAAATTTGATGCAATAGTATATACTTAGAAAGTTAGGTAGACACTGGAGTTTTTTGCTGTCAGTAAGCAGTACAAAATGTTTGAATGTTTCGTTGCTTTCTTATGAACAACACAAAAATTACAAGTTTTTCAAGTTCTAATTTACTAAATAAGAATTAATTTAGAAGACTTCGCCAGTGAAACTTGAGAGTGGTGTGCTAATGATGGAGCCACACTATTCATTGCATTGCACGCACAACATGACGCGAGGATGTGTAGTTTGCAACTCGCCACGCTACTGGCAGTAAATACAGTAGCTATGCAGCTATTGAAAATTTGAAACAACGCGCGAGCTGCGCTGCTTTGCATCAAGTTGTGCGCGAGAACGCATAGTGTATCCCCGGCATAAGAAGACGGAGACCAAAATCCAATAGTGGGATCCAGCCTTTACCGATTTTGCACATGGAATAAGCCGCTCTACAATTTCAACAGCACCAAAGTTTCTTTGTTTGCTAGAGAACAGAAAAGTCAACTGGAGTGAATTAACTGGGAAACACTGGTAGGCCTATATGTTTGAACAAATTAAATGATAGAGTATATTGTCCAGTAGCTGTGCTCACACCATAGACAAACGAACGAGTTTCTTCAGTTTCGCGTCTGAATGCGTTGTGGTGTCAGTGAAAATTCTGTCTGGCTTGGATTATGAATATTTTAAAACTTGACACCTGCAGAGCAAACTGACGTGATGACTGATAATTTTTTTTTTTTTGCCAGACATGCAGTTTACTTAATGAGGGCTCCTTCAAAAAAAAAAAAAAGTCGCTGTAGAAAATTTTACTAACGTTCAGGGACATAATGTTTATATCGCGCCGAACTAGTCCTTTGGTTTAAAACAGGCTCGTGCGCCACTAGGACGCAAATTACGTCTTGTTTTAAATTATCAATGATTTTTTCTCGGCTTTTCTGCCGGTAGGTCTCAGATTTTAAGTGGTCAGTGCGCTACTGATAGAAAAAAGGCGCTAAGTTGTGCATCTCCAATCCCGGGGAGGGCCCCATCAAACACTCAGACGACTGGTTGAGGAAACCAGCTCATTTGCCTTCGTGTGAACCCGCCTGACGCCTGTAAAGCCCGTTGCAGACGAAGCCTTACGTCCTGAGTTTTTATTTTACCTTCATGGTGTCCACGCCAACATGCCTTTAACTCCACCAAGAGATGTACTAAAATGTTAACCGTCATTCCAGCTGCCTTAGCAATTGCGATTAGTCGAGTCTTTTGAAAATTTTGAGTAAATAGCAACTAGCGTAGCAAGTAGTGCACTTTGTAGTTTACGCAAATAATGACCACATATAACACTGGAAAGTGAAAACGCAAGACCAGAGTCTGCCGCAAGCATTACAACAACAAGGTGTCTATTAGATTGTCTATTTCCTATTTTAGCACCTCTATAATTTATGACACAGGTACTCGAAGTACACAATACACGGCTTTTTAAAGCCAAAAGTACTACTAAGTATGACCATTCCAAGTATGTAGCTATAATTCGATCCATAGCTAGATATTTTTCCTTCTCAATATCAATTGATGGCGTTAGAGCAGTTATTCTGAATGAACGACTGCAGAAATGACTACAAATGTTACATGACGCAAGCAAAATGTATTTTTTTTTTTGCACTTTTCCCTTGATTTTAGCACCTTACTCAATTTAGCATATTTAGCACCCTGTATATACTTCGAACAATTAGCCTATTATTATTAACTTCATGTTTTACCAACGCACCCACAACAAAGTGGGATCCAAGCAGTGAGGCTCGGTGCGGCCGCCGTGGGCGCAACACACCACGGGCGCCCAAGTGTTCACTTACACATTACCCCTCAGGGGGCATAGGATGGGCCATAGGGTTAGGTTCATCCATCCTATGTTATGGGGCGTGGCGACCCCAGGGGCTCGTGTACGTTACCTTGGCCATTTGCTAGGCCTTCGGGACGTCTATCTTTTGTAGCCACTTTGCTTCCTACCATTTTCATACTCCTACTTGCTCATGCTTTTTTCTAATCTTCCTCTTCTTTCCTGACTTGCTGTTCCCATGGGCGTTGATCCTGTGTTGAAACATCTTCATGCATGTGTTCTACATTTCTATTGTTACGCTTTATGTCCCGTGCTTATTCCTCTGTAAGACCGCCATTGTTGTGGAAACGGAGGCTTAAAATATTCAATATAATTTAATAACAATTGCACATTATAGGTTTCGAGTCGGCCACGTGCGCTACTATGGGCAGGGAAACGAGGCGCAAAGAACAGAAAAAAAAGACACTCGAGTGGACGGCTATTTTCGTGGCCTTCCGCACTAAAAAGAGTAGAGGTTTTGCAGACAAAGTCGGTCGGCTAGCTCGATCGACAGCCCACCTCGCGGAACAGAAAAAAAAGGAATATCGAGAACCTACCAAACTTTACAAAAAACTAACTTCAGCAGCAGGAACGGCGGCCAGCTGTAACATCTCTTGCGGAAAAGGTACTTAGGTTGGTCCCTGGGTTCGTAAGGCGCATTCATGTAGCTATATTCTGACAGGGAAATGGGCCGCCAGAATATACCCGTGAGGGCACACCTTGAACAATAATAGGTTTATGGCAGCTGTAAGAAATAGATGCTAAAAACGGCACCTTATCGAGGTCGTCTGAATTGGAGCTCGATCTGCGACTGCCTTGGCTGTTCCTAGGCGTCCGCAGCATTGATCTCTCCTCGGCAGTCATTCTCTGATACCTGTGGCAAACCTTGGTGAAAATGATACGGTAAACAATTGATGCTCTCTAGAATTTTATGATAAAAATTTTCATAACGTCTAAAAATCCTGGTGAGAATGGGACCGTGAACAATTAATATACTCAGCCTTTTTATGGTACTTTTCATCAAATCTTCGTGAATATGAGATGGACAACAACCGAGACACTCTGAATACTTCCAAGAACCTTGGGGAAAATATTGTAAACTAGAACACTCTGAGAGCGCATACTTCCGCCATGCAAGGCAAGGGTAGCAAACCATTCAAATTGGCTCTGAAACCATAATTTTCTTTGTATAAACTCCAAAATCTAATTACTTGTGGCTTTTGATAGTAATAACAGCTTATGCAATTAGCTGGAAGATCCGTTCATAACTTCTTGAGTTATGCTGCTAACAAACGTTATGACAAACATGAGTCAAACATACAAACGAACAAACCTATCTGCATCAAAATTTAATAATTTATGTCTTCTTTCATTACAACCGCTATAAATTTCATAAAGATTCATTCATTATTTTTTGAATTATTGTGCTAACAAGCATAAAATTAAAAAGTGACAAACAAACCGAACGGATCATTACCAAAATTTTGTCATTTACGCTTTGTTATATACCTAACAACTCATGTTAATTTCATAAAAATCCATCCATAACTTTCTGAGCTATGGCATTGAGATAAATGAGGCAGACAAACAAACGGATGGACATATCTTCATCAAAAGTTAATCATCTGTTTCTCCTAACATACCTTACAATCCCTGTAAATTTCGTCCAAATCGGTTCATAACTTCAGAGTTATCTAGGTGACAGACAGACAAACACGACGAAAACATAACCTTGGCGGAGGTAACAATCGGTACACCCAAAAAACTGTTACGGTACATGATGCTAGCCAGGGTAAACAAGCATTAGGTATTATAAGAAGATTTAAGGCTCCCTAAATAAGTGCTAAGCTCTTCTAAGAGAGGAAAAGGAAGGGACATACAGTATGTCGACAGAAAAACGGGGAACCCATGCGCGAAGGTGTTCCCACACAGGATCAACGAGCATGGGAACAGCAAGTCGGGAAAGAAGAGGAAGAACAGACAACAGTAAGATCAGTAGGAGTATGGAAGTGGAAGGAAGCAAAGTGGGCACGAAATACTGACGTCCCGAAGGCCTAGCTAAAGGCTAAGGTAACCTACTCAAACCCCCTGGGGGCGCTACTCCCCATAACAGGTTGAACAAGTGCCCTCGCAGATATTTTAGTATGTGCGGTACTTCTTGGTGAAAGTAGCAATGTAAAAAAAAACTAGTGTGAAAAATGTTTATTATACCTGCAGAAAATTCTTGAAAAAAAGCTCGATTATAGGGTAGGTACATTTTTCAAACGTATAGCTGAAACAAATTTCGGTTACTAAAAAGAGTAAATAAACGAAACAAGTGAATACTATTCCAATGGTCAACCAAAAGACTCAGTTCAGATGATAAAGTTAATTCACTGACATTTTTCAGTTATTCTAACAATTATAGACATGGGTAACTATAGTGGGCGTAATAGACTTGGATTTAGGGGAAGAAATTGATATAGTGCAGCAGGAATTTTCAAGTACAGGTGGCCAGAAATATTTTCAGCCAATAGAACAAGAGCTTTAACGGTAAAACATATGCTGCTAATACTTTCTTTTAGCTGACACCAATACCCAGCTCATAATTACCGATACATTTTCATGCTAAAGAGATGAGAGTAAAAAATTTAGGCGAATGTTACGATTTTTCTCCTTCATGTGTAGCTATCTTCAAATTATCACGAGCATGAATGCCTTTTTAATGAGAATGCACTGTCATGATTGTTTGTGTAAGCTTGGTAATAACGTTACCCCAAACCTCTCTCGCAATAACGCGGACTTTCAAGAAAAGAAATGGGGTCGTACATTAACTACAATTACTTTACTAAGAAAAACAGGAAATCTCATCACGCTACATCACACAGATTAACAGCAAGTCAGGAAAACTAAAAGAAGAAAAAATGTCAGCAATATAGGATAAACGATAAATGTGCTGACATCTTGAAGCCTAAGTTGATGAGAAGTTAGCCCATATGTCGGCTACAAAAAATACTCTTGGGGTGCAATTCCCAATAAGTAGGATGTGCCATCATAAACCTAACCGTATGGTCAAGGACCGACAGAACACTTGCGAAATTCTTGGATGAGGTCCAGGTGGCCTGAGGTGCCGTAGAAGTACTGCTGCGCTCTGTGACCAGCGGGAGAGCTAGCAGCGAGTTGTCTCCACACTGCATGTAACAGCTTACGGTTTGTCTCTCTGGCATTTCAAGTACGTGTGAGTCCAGTTCTTTTTAATTTCACAGTTTCAGTGGTGTTTCGACTTTGACGGGGTATTCTGTTGAATAGCCTTGCGCCCCAAACGGTGGAGCTCTGAGAATATTTCGCTGGAACTGCTTCGCTACCATCTCTAAACGAGACTCGTACTTCGCAACTACGACCAGTACGCTCAGAATCTGGCGACACTGCATTCAATTACATTCACAGCAATTCCTCCTAGAATTTTACAAATGTATATGATAGTGAAGCGTTGAGAATCTCTAGTGAATGGACTACATGTCAAGATGAGCAGGTCTCTCGTAACAGTTTTGTATAGCTTGTATATACAAATACAGTAACTGCCATAATGGTTCGGACACCTAACAATATATCAAAAAATCATTAATATCTCCGAAAAATGGTAAAATACGTCTTTCAAATTTTGCACACATCAAGAGACATATCATACCTGCATTGTGTCAAAATGGTCATCATGGCGCAAAATTAACTCCCGGACAGGAGCAGGTGTAGGCACTCCTATAGGCATGTTGACAGGGCAAAATTTGCAGAGAAATTGACTGGGAGCCTATTAGGAGCAATTGACGTAGGTAATGTATTTTCTGGAAATTTCGTTGATACGTGTAGAACAATCTAGAATAATTGAGGTGTCCGAACCATTTTGTCCACGCTAAGTTTTCAAACTAAATATTTGTTCGTTTGTATTTTTGGTTTCAATTCTCCTTTACGAGTGACATTTTGACACAATGCAGGTAGGTATGATATGTTACTAGATGTGTGCCAAATTTGAAAGAGGTATTTTACCAATTTTCGGAGATATTAATGATTTCTTGACATACTGTTAGGTGTCTGAACCATTATGGCCGCTACTGTTTATTCCAGTGGTCAGTCAGTAGCAACATGACTTGCAATGAAACAAACTTTGAGCTGCTAATATAGGAAGAGTGCTCCATGGTTTGGGAGTCCATGACACATAGAATTGGTGATGGGCATAAAATTGATAGGAAGCAATTTGAGAGACCTTGATGTGAGATTGCAAGATATTAGTTTTGAAGACCATGTGGCTAGAACTGTAGCCTAACCCTAGGAAAGAAATTGAGCAGCCGGGTGAGATGCTGACACATTTCCCGTCACGCAAAGTAGAAGTGATGCTGATGCTATGGAAACATATTAATATTTCCTAAAATAGAAAGAATACAGCTCCCCTCCTGAAATGAAGAGACTTGGAATAATTCAGAGCTACTGAGAGAATATTTACTACTAAAGTTCAACACATACAGTTCGACTATGACCAGAGACTTGACAGTCTTATTTGCACTTAATAGCTACAATCACGATTCGGATGCTTTGCCTTCATTAATATTTGGAATTATTATTATATTCCTAAGTTAAGCCTCCCTACCCACAGAGTACCAACACCGTGATCCAAAAAGAGGAAAAAAGAAGGGACATGCAGAATGGCAAGAGATTGAACAGAAACATGGAACCCTTGCACAAGTCAACGGATACAGGAACATCAAGTCGCGAAGGAAGAGGAAGAACAGAACAAAGCATCATCAGTAATAGTAGCCTATGAAGACGAAAAAAGCAAAGTTGGCACAAAAGACACGTCCTGAAAGCCTAGCTAATGGCTAAGGTAACCCATACAATCCCTCTGGGGGCGCCACTCCCCATAACATAGGATTGGTGAATCTAACTAACTTAACCCTATAGCCTATCCGATGCACCCTGAGGGGTACTAATATTTTGAAATCTCATGATGAAAGCGAATGAGGGAACGCTGCTAACGCTATAAATGAACTGCATGAACTTGTGGGATTCACCCTCGAGTAGCTATGGTAGGTATTAGCTATTGTAATATGGCAGCAACAAAAAAGTTTCATCTAGCAGGAAGCGAGACTGTTCAACAAGTGCTACCTATGTTCGAAATGCCACAGGCATGAAAGCCATAGCACTGAAAACCCTCCCTTTCACAAATTTATAAAGGTCAGATAAGCTTGCACTTAGTAGGTAGTTGGCCCCCTGCCCTGTAGATATGACCCACTATGGGATCTCGAGATGGCCACAGGCTAGCTATGGAGCAATGGGAAACAGACAAAATGAATAGAACTCTACAGCCGTGAGGTGGCTAGCAGTAACACCATCTGGACCCCGTCTGAAAACTTTCAAAGTACTGTAGTTAGGTCCCTTAGGCGTGGTAGATAATATCTGATGATTAGCCTAACAAATCTGAAAAAAGACAACGTACAACATTCATACACTCTACTGAACAGGAAAGGAGCAGCTAAAAAAATCTAGTAGTAAACCTCACTATATATGTCATTCAAGAATACAACAGCTAGATAGCCACCTATATTACATATTAGGGCAGGACAAAACTTACCTCTCTCGTTTGGTATCTCTGTGTCGTTTTAGTCGTTTTTCTCTCTGATCCTGACTTTCCATTTGTCTCTGATATCTCAGTCTGTCTCGCGCCCGCTTCAATCTTCTTTCACGCTTTTCAGGGCTCTCCAATTGCCTTCCAAGCCGGGTTCTTTCCCGAGCAACGGCTAGCCTCCTCTCTCTCTCATCAGGTGTTTCTAAAAGACGTATTCTTTCCCTGAACAGCCTCATCCTCTCCCGACCAGCTACAAGACGACGTTCCCTTTCTTCAGGAGTTTCCCGCCGCAACCTTAGCTGTTGTGCAGACAGTTTTTCTTCTTCCACTGGTGTCTCAGCAACGGGAGCAGGCTGACATGTGGCTGGCTGCGCAGGTTGCTCAGCATTGGGGGTTGCATTAAAAAAATTATTCACATTTCTCTGGTTAGCACTCTGTTGGCTAAAATTAACAAGTGGATAGGCAGGTATTGAGCTGCTGGGCATTGCATTAATGTTATTAGTAAGTAGGGGGGAAAAAGCTAAAGAATCAGCCAATGTATTTGGAGTTGGATTAGCAGTTGTAGGATACAATAACCTTACACTACTACGGTAACACGGTTTACTTAATAATTTCTTCTCACTTCCTCGACCAACAACGACGCCTACGACAACAAGAAGACATCCAGCCACACTTTTCAGGTCCCCAAGGTACACTAGAACCTGAAGCTGGAAATAATGAATATGTTAGGAAATGTATAGGTACATCGGAAAATATGATTAAGATTTAATTCACTAAATGCTATAATGAAGTTTTTCTAACAAGTTAATATCTACCTATAGAAAATACTAATACACAACATAAATTAAATTTTTATCTTTTCAGTACAATTATATTAAAGAAAACATGTAGCTACCTTTACACAATAAGCAGAAATCCTACAAATACACCATAAAATGAACATCATTGCTTCAGCCACTGTGAGCTACCATGAGCCAGGTTTGTTCATATCTTTCAGACAAGTAGCTAGCTACCTGTAGACGTAGCTAATGACCATTTCCTATCTCCTATCAAAGAACTGTAGTAAATGACCGGGATGAAGGCAATGATGGCTGTGACAGATGTTAGGTTAGGTTTTGTTACCATAGCATTTCTTCATCTCATTTTCTGCGCAAATGAACATGTACAGTAAAACCCCTCTAATCCGCACCTCAATAATCCGAAACCCTCTCTAATCCTAACATCGCGTTATAGTTCAAAATGCTATCTGAACAAATGAGTATTTTTCAAATTAATGGGGTAAAGTATGGAGTTCCTACAAATACCTCTGTAATCCGTGCAAAGTGCTTCTCATTTTTCGGGTAAAAGAGGTGATAAGCGAAAAATCTGCGCGAGATGCTGCGCAGAAGGTACGAATAATCTCTCTATAATCCGTAATAGTGCAGAATAAAGAGTTTTTTTGGATTTGTAAGTACCTCAGTAATCCGAAATCCTCGCTAATCCGTCACCCACTTCCCCCCGTGCTGTACAAATTACAGGGGTTTTACTGTAATAGCATTTAGGTAGCTATAGCTACTCCTTGAAAAAACTCCTAAACAATTATGACTGATGCCAATGGTAGCATGCAAAGTCTGTTTAAGTGTAGCTACCTGTTACTGCAGAATTGTTAAACAATATGGTCTAAATTTGCAAAAAAAAAGCTTTCACACATTGAGAAAATTATGCAATCTTCTCCCATGGTCTTCAGTCTAGCAGATGAGCCAAAATACATATGGTAACTTGGCAATATTGTCTGAATACAGCATGCAGCCGTGGTGCCAAAAACATAGGTAAGCCTAAATGCATTTTAGAATCTCTCATGTAGGAGCATTTGCTCAGGTGAAGTGTATAGGTTTTTCCCTAATTCAATGTGCTTCAGTGCTCTTAAAGTTTCACTGTGCTTCTGTCAAAGCTGCAGTTTTACCACCGCAGTAGTTTGAGCCTGTTACCAGTAGCTACCACATGGAAGGCTTACTTGTAGCTCATGCGACATGCAGCATATTCTGTGAATGAGAAATTTGTGGCTCCTCAGTGTCAAATTATGTTATCGTGTAGACAGGCAGCTACTCAAAGACCAAACTTCTCAATGCAGCCATAAAAAGCCTGTAAAACATCAAAACTTCAGAGTATGGGGGTAAGATTTGCTAACTGATTTTTACCAAATATTTGTGATCTTGGCAATGCATTTGCATTTTCCTCAACATTTTTGCCAATGGTTTGCTCCAAACTGAGTTGATTATGCCACTAAATGTGATGAAACATTAAAGGAAAATTCATAACTTTGGAAATGCATTTAGCACACTCTACATCCCAATAGATACATAAAACAAGAGTAGGTACTCTGGATAACTGTATTTGGCTCT
>LQNS02278161.1:10872440-10882600 GCA_001587735.2 Parhyale hawaiensis
AAGAGCCCAGGCTTCCAGCACAGCATTTCAGTACACAGGTGTGCTCTCAGCTGCTGCCAAGAGGTTGCCACAACTATGTAAACATGGCCGTTATGGCGGCAGTAAGTGACCTTCCTCCGTTCTTTATACGCAATGCCAGAGGCGGATCCAGGGGAGGGGGGACGCGCAACGGGGCCTAGCATCTCCCCCCTCCAAGAATCAGGGCTGGATCTGCCCTTGCGTGATATGTACCACCATTTCTCGTATAAAGACGCCTTCGACTGGGTCGTCAAAGTCGATCTAAGCCAAGCACATTTCACTTACCTTGTCCGGACCTGCAGACAGAAATTGCAGTTCTTTAAGGCCCCCCATACACTACACGGGCCAAGAGCCGCCCGTCAATTTCGCCCCGGCAGATCGCCAGGCTCGGCACGGGCTTTCTGCCTCCACACGCTACGCGAGCCGAGCATAAGCTTGCAAGTTGTTTCACTAGAGAAAAACAAAACTTCAAAGTTAAATATCTCGTAAAGTGACTCTTTAAAAGGCTTCATTGTACCTAAATAGGCTATAGGGGTGTAGTTATGCAATAATAGCCGGGAACAGACAGATCAACCAGAGCCTGATTGCGCGGCTCGATCCAAAGACGCCCACACACTACAGAACCTGGTTCGTGGCGCTCCTTGCGGGCCCAGGCTCGGCTCGTGTAGTGTATGGGGGCCTTTAGAAGCAACTCGATCAAGTTGAACCTACTGAAATTTTCATTTTACGAAGTAAGATTGAGTTCGGTGAAGTCTCAAAGGTGATCAATTTTGAGTTAGCCAATGCCTGAAACGTGAGTAAACGAGTCGAAGCCAGCGCACCTGTCTGCAGTTTCGGACAAGTTACGTGAAGTGTGCTTGAGCTTGACGATCCAATCGAAGGCATCCTAACCCTACCTTCTTCAGGCTGTGCTACATAGGCACAAGGCCTAGTCTTCCTCTCCTCTAGGAGAAACAACCTTTTCTAGTTAGACAACAATACCCGAGTGAGGGAGGGTTCACGCGATAGTTTCAATAGACCATATTCTTTAGCAACGCGTCCGGATGCGTAGCTGCGTCCGTTTCAACTACACGAAAGCGAAAAGGTTTGCGCCCTATTTAACTCCAAAGCTGGAGATATTAAGAAATCCACTATGACACTGCCAAGTAAACTGACGACTGCTAACACTTGAGTGACTTTTCCGACTGACGCACACCTGTGCTTAGGAGAGTTCAACAAAATATTCTGATGGTTGGTTAGCTAACGAACAATTTACCATTGTGTGAACTGATATTAGAGTAGGATTAAAGGCAAGTTCGATTGGCCAGCTAAATGAAGCTTTACTTAACCCAAAGTTGAGACAATTGCCTAGGCTTCGACAGACTGATTCTCGTTTCAGTTGTTGACCTGTAACTGATTACATGTGAGACTTGTATGAAGTCAACCTATCTTTGTAAAATGAAAATTTAAGTTAGCACAACAATCGGGTTGCTTCTCATCCCTGTAACACGACTCAATGAGATGAAGCCAAAGCTGCCGTCTACAGTTTCGGACAAGTCAGTTTTAGTTCATTCAGATCGACTTCGATGACACAATCGAACAAGTTATAAGTTATAGCAATATCCGCATAGCTGATTGGCTGAACGGGACACCTGGGGTGTGTCGCAATCACGTAAAAACCGGGTTGCCGCACCCTGAAAAAAAGGTTACCGTAACCCGAAAAGGGGTTGTGAGACCGCCATCAAGTGAGGAACGGAGTGAGCTCAACGATATTGAAATTCCGTTTCAATTTATATTTTGCCACTGAAGTTCCAAGTAACTGATCTGCTTTACTTATTCTGATGTACGGAATTTATTATTTGTCGCGTATATGAACGAATTTAGTGCTTATTTTATTGAAATAGACGTTTGAGTTCGGTGACCTGCATCACCGTAACCCGTGTCGCAGTCGTCATTTGAGCTGCGACTAGCTGGGTCACCGGTGTAGCACCGGTAACCCAGAAATGCTGATGGCGATACACTCCTGTTGCCTAGACACGCGAGTGGAAAAAAAGCCAGGATATCCGGATTTGTTAGGCAGCCTCTTTCCGCAAGGTCTACTTCTGCTCTAAGGTGACATAGCTACCAATTAGGCAACTTTTGTAAACTCAATAAAATTAAAGTAGGAGCTAGTTATACTCCAAGCATCATTAAGCCTCTCTATCCACAGCAATGGTGATCGTACAACATTACTATAATCAAGAAGCAACGAGCGTAACGGGAAGACTCAGGAGATACTAGCATCAAAAGTGACATCAATAGAGTCACATCGACGAATCTATGGAATCTATGGCTGAGCAGCCCAGGAGAATTTTAACAGACGAATCTATGGCTGAGCAGCCCAGGAGAATTTTAACAGAGTTTGCCAGAAAAATTGTAAATAGCAAATTTTATTTCTCAAGCTCATAAATAAAGAGAATCTATTTTGAGCAATAAACGATTATCTATAGAAAATTACAGTGGAAGCGGGTGGGAACTTTCACAGCACTAATGGCGAAATTTGAGCCGGTATGGCGACCTGTTTTAACTTCTTTTTTAAATTGAAGCCTTACTTATGTTGTGCGCGTTTGGTGGATTTGCGCGATCGGTCGATCGCGCAAATCCACCAAACGCGCACATCATTTACACTTCATATTCAGTTCACCGTGCTCTTCCCAAAACATAAACATATCACCGTTGTTTTTCGACTAAGTTCATTCAATCTCCAGCTCCTGGCTGGCCAGATACTTGGGCTGCACCCACACACAAAGCACAGTAAAATCTTGTCAAGTACAGAAAGCCAGCAACAACTGTTCTGTAGTTTCTTCCGAGTACTGAACATAACGCTGCCCATATTATTTTTGGTAACAATGAAGAACCCAACCTACGAAGGCCTAAGGTACCACACACAACTACTTCGACTCGTCGATGTGACGCCATTCGGCTACATACGATCACGGCTAAGCTTTACTTCAGTCCCATTGAGTTCTTCCGTTACACTCTTGGCTTCCTGATTCAATTGAGTAGCTGAAGCCTCTGTATCCACAACCAAGGCGATCGGACAAAGGAAGCAGGAAGGGACATAAGGTATGTTGATAGGAATGTGAAACCAATGCACGAAAGTATTCTCATCAAGGATCAGAGCGCATGGGAACAGTAAGTCTAGAAAGAAGAGCAAGAACAGACGAACGTAAGATCAGTAGGAGTATACAATCGGAATGAAGCACAGGCGTCCCGAAAATCCAGCTAGTGGCTAAGGTAACCAAGAGCCCCCCTGGGGGCGTCGCTCCCCATTACATCAGCGAAACTAAACTAGCCTAACCCTACGGCCCATCCTAAGCCCCTACGGGATGATCGTAAGACAGCACACAGCAATGTCCATGCTATGTTAAATAGAGCAGAGAACTTAAGAATAGAGACCGTCGTGCGAGGGAACAGAAAATAAGGGTTAAAGAAGATGCCTTCTACAATGGTAGCTGCATGCTACCGTTCTCAGCTCTAACACCATGTATCGCTCGCTGGTTCGATACTCCGCCAGACACTCGAGCTCTTCGCAGATCTTGGTGTGCTGACTCGGCAAGTTGTGTGTGCATGCACGGCGCTGTGGCAGAACTGCCTTCCTCAGAGATGAGGGGGGGTGGGGGGTCTCGGGTCATTTGTTCCTTCCGTCAAATTGGCGCCATAGTTCTTGGTGACCCGAGGGCGACTGCAACTACACTTGCTCATCTGGGGCCAGTGGGCCTATACCCGCAGCACAAACCAGTGCATGCGGGTTTCCCAGGTGAGGGTAAGGTCTAAGTTGACTTTACCTTTATACGTTATTCATTCTGCTACCAAATTCTAAACTTTACAATTGACTGTATATTACAGTCGAACATTTATAAAAGTTTTTAAGCTGCTCGTTTTTCTGTCACTGTTAACACAACGCATACCATCCCTTTTTCTGAGAATCATTTACGGTGTTGTTCATAATGAGAAATTAAAAATTAACACTGAGAATTAATTATAAAGGTAATACCGTGAAAGTTTTACAGCCACTGACAAACGTTCGCACTTAAATACTTGAAGGAAACAACGAACTGTTAGTAAAAACAGTAACGTAAGCAGTGTGGATTATAAATTAATGAGTAAGATGAGAGAAGAAATTGGTATGGAAACTTAAATCGGAAAAAAGAAAATGTGTGAGGTTAAAGTAAAAAATACAGCTGAAAGCAACCAATGTATTGAAAATGAATCCTGACGTTACAAACTACGAACAAAAATGATGAATTGAAAATATTGTGAACACGCAAAAATAATTGATGTAACGTAAAGAAACAGAATAAATAGGGATTACCTAGTTAGTTCAATGATTTCATCACTCAGACAGTGAATCTAAAAAAAAAAACAATATATGGTATTATGAAATGAAGTTTCTAGAAAATTGGAGCCGGAGTTAGAAATATCGGAGTAAAAACTATTGGAGAGTCACAAATGTGAACACATTGAAATGAACGCAGTTAATACCTACATGCTGTAAATAAAGAGAAGTTTACAAAACAAGTTGAAGTTACGCATCGTCGAAAACATGTAAAGTTACTTCCGTTGCTGAAGAGAGCGCTTGCATTTTCTTATGATTATCATACTAACAAGAATTAGGGACTACATAACATAGCAGATCACAGAAAAAGTGCGTATAATTAACAACTGCACGAGATTGTGACATTGTTTATGTACTAAATGGTACCTACGTTGATTGATAATCGATGAATGTATTAATTAGTTTCTGACTAAATCAAGAGGCCTAAAAAGATGAAACACAGAGGGGAAATCATGTGATAGCTAAAGGGGATAATCATTCCCAGCTTCGTTACTACGCACTAATCCGTATTTTAGAGAAACATTCGGAGGTGAGGTATCTACTTCTAACAATGACCATATTCTGATGGACGTCGAACACAACCATCAGATGAAGCTCAGGTAGTAAAAAGAGTAGCAAAAACCATTTCCTATTTTAGATAAACACATGGGGTACAGTAGTCCTAAAATTGACCATACGCTAATGGACGTCAAACACAACCATCAGAGGAAGTTCAGGTAAAAAGATTAGCAAATCATTTCATATTTTTGATAAATACAAGGAGTAAAGTAGTCCTAAATTGACCATACGCTAATGGACGTCAAACACAACCATCAGATGAAGTTCAGGTAAAAAGATTAGCAAATCATTTNCTCGCTGGTTCGATACTCCGCCAGACACTCGAGCTCTTTGCAGATCTTGGTGTGCTGACTCGGCAGTTGTGTGTGCATGTACAGCGCTGTGGCAGAACTGCCTTCCTCAGAGATGAGGGGGGGGGAGGTCTCGGGTCATTTGTTTCTTCCGTCAAATTGGCGAGATAGTTCTTGGTGACCCGAGGGCGACTGCGACTACACTTACTCATCAGGGGCCAGTGGGACTATTATGCCGCCTATACCCGCAGCACAAACCAGTGCATGTGGGTTTCCCAGGTGAGGGTGTGGTCTAAGTTGACTTTACCTTTATACGTTATTCATTCTGCCACCAAATTCTAAACTTTACAATTGACCGTATATTACAGTCGAACATCTATAAAAGTTTTTAAGCTTCCGGTTTTTCTGTCACTGTTAACACAACGCATACCATCCCTTTTTCTGAGCATCATTTACGGTGTTGTTCATAATGAGAAATTATAAGTTAACATTGAGAATTAATTATAAAGTTAATACTGTGAAAGTTTTACAGCCACTGACAAACGTTCACACTTAAATACTTGAAGGAAACAACGAATTATTAGTAAAAACAGTAACGTAAGCAGTGTGGATTTAAATTAATCAGTAAGATAAGAGAAGAAATCGGTATGGAAACTTAAATCGGAAAAAAGAAAATGTGTGAGGTTAAAGTAAAAAAAACAGCTAAAAGCAACCAATGTATTGAAAATGAATCCTGACGTTACAAACTACGAACAAAAATGATGAATTGAAACTATTGTGCACACGCAAAAAGTAATTGATGTAACGTATAGAAACACAATAAATAGGGATTACCTAGTTAGTTCAATGATTTCATCACACAGACGGTGAATCTAAAAAAAACAATATATGGTATCATGAAATGAAGTTTCTAGAAAATTGGAGCCGAAGTTAGAAATATCAAAGTAAAAACTATTGGAGAGTCACAAATGTGAACACATTGAAATGAACGCAGTAAATACATACCGTAAATAAAGAGAAGTTTACAAAACAAGTTGAAGTTAAGCATCGTTGAAAAGGGAAAACATGTAAAGTTATTTCCGTTGCTGAAGAGAGCGCTTGCGTTTTCTTTTGATTATCATACTAAAAAGAATTAGGGACTACATAACATAGCAGATCACAGAAACAGTGCGTATAATTAACAACTGCACGAGATTGTGACATTGTTTATGTACTAAATGGTACCTACGTTGATTGTTGAATCGATGAATGTATCAATTAGTTTCTGACTATCAAGAGGCCTAACAAGATGAAACACAGAGGGGAAATCATGTGATAGCTAAAGGGGGAAAATCATTCCCAACTTCGTTACTACGCACTAATCCGTATTTTAGAGAAACATTCGGAGGTGAGGTATCTACTCCTAACAATGACCATATTCTGAAGGACGTCGAACACAACCATCAGATGAAGCTCAGGTAGTAAAAAGAGTAGCAAAAACCATTTCCTATTTTAGATAAACACAGTAGTGCTTATCACAGTAGCCCTAAAATTGACCATACGCTAATGGACGTCAAACACAACCATCAGATGAAGCTCAGGTAGTAAAAACAGTAGCAAAAACCATTTCCTATTGTAGATAAACACATGGGGTACAGTAGCCCTAAATTTGACTATACGCTAATGGACGTCAAACACAACCATCAGAGGAAGTTCAGGTAAAAAGATTAGCAAATCATTTCATATTTTTGATAAATACAAGGAGTAAAGTAGTCCTAAATTGACCATACGTTAATGGACGTCAAACACAACCATCAGAGGAAGTTCAGGTAAAAAGATTAGCAAATCTTTTCATATTTTTGATAAATACAAGGAGTAAAGTAGTCCTAAATTTGACCATACGCTAATGGACGTCAAACACAACCATCAGATGAAGTTCAGGTAAAAAATTAGCAAAACCGTTTCGGACTTCAGAGAAACTTAGGAGTAAAGTTAATCAAACACCTACAGATGCAAAATACAAGCATCATATGAAGTTCAGACAAGAAGAGTTTGCATTGCACAAGCAAGAGATTCTCAAGCTAGCCTAGTATCACGGTCTTGTAACAGTATCGTTGAACAAAAACACTCATTATTTCTATGGTAGAGAGCCTAGGTTAAATATCGCAAGGAAAGTTAATGTGTGAGAGTGACGCTAGAAGCAGATATGTATACTGTATAGCATTAACAATAATGAGATATGTTCTCCAGAATCGAAGGTGCATGCTAAAAGCATACATAAAGGAAAAGCTTAAAAGATAAACATGGTAATAATACTGCAGCAAAAGAAAGAAGGGAACATCAAGGTAAAGCTTCAAAATAGAACGATGTAGGTAATAATACTGCAATAAAAGAAAGCACTATCGCACTAGTTGAACCAAAATAAGGTGGAAACGAGGTTATGCGTAAAATTACAATGAGAGGTCGAATAAGTACAATAAAAGAGCAACACTGAATAGAGTTCACTCGGAAAACCATTAAAAAAGGGAAATAGGAACTTGAGGTGCAAAGTAATTTATATAAAAACTGTTAGCTATATTGTCTAACTAATCTGGACGCATTATCGGAAATCAGTTAAAGGGCATATTATATTTAAAAGCTATTTGGAAAAATACCAGTAGCTAATATTGATCGCATCATAATGAATGGAAGATAGCAAAAAATCGGACATTTTTTTAGCATCGCAGTTATAAAATGGCTAGTATAAAATGGAAGAGACAGCTGTGTAGCTAATTCTTAACATTACCCTTAGTGAATAGCTATGCAATGAAAGGCACAACATACATTTCCTTTTTAGATGCAAATGAGCCAAGGAGAAATTTGTGCGTAGTTGAACTGTAAAGGCAGGAAGACTTGCGACCCTATCATTTGCTAAAGGGGTGGGTGAGCAAGAATTGTATACCTAACACAACCATCAAATGGTATGGGAAATCTTCAAAATGGAAAAAAAACACACTTATATGCTAGCTAAAAGGTAGTATCACAGCATTATGAAAGGATTTGTGAATAGTGGAATGACTCACGGAAGTTACGCATTTGTTCGCAACAATGGGAATTATCAGATCTATTGTAGCTAGTTCACTTGGTCTTGCAGCAGCAAGGCTAGTGATCAGATCTAGTGCTTAGCTATACAGTAGTTCTTATCATAGTACAACAATGAGATAAGTTATCAGATCTATCCTAGTTCATTTGGACTTACAGCAGCAAGACCAGTTGTCAGATATATCGTAGTTCATTTCGACTCACAGCAACAAGGCAGTTAGTTTCTTGGATCTTTGCACAGCTTATTTCGTTGCATGCTAAAATGAGCCGTTCTACTTAAGAATAATCAAATGGGCCATTCCCTTCAAAAAACAATAAAATGAGTCATATTCCATTCTAAGAACAATAAAAAGCTATTCCATTTTGAGAACAATAAAACGCAAAAGGTTAAATAATGAACAGCAGTCCAAAGAAAACAAATTAGACAGCATTTTCCTCAAAATGCTCCGCATTGTTGTTCTCAACAGGAGCATTACCGTTGCTGGCAATCTCAGAATGGGTATTTTCATGGTTGGAATCAGCAACAGCATGAAGTGAAGTTGCATCGGGATTTTCCTCAGATTGTGGGGCATCAGGGTTCCTTGCTCGACGATTGCAGATCTTTTTGATCTCCGGGATGCAATCGTAGATAGCCAAAATGATGTTAATGACATTCTTAACCAGAAAGATAGATAACGGGTGCCTCATAGTGGCCCAGAGG
Organism: Parhyale hawaiensis; assembly: GCA_001587735.2. Classification (NCBI taxonomy): domain Eukaryota; kingdom Metazoa; phylum Arthropoda; class Malacostraca; order Amphipoda; family Hyalidae; genus Parhyale; species Parhyale hawaiensis. The sequence continues at coordinate 10,881,424 of LQNS02278161.1, forward strand.
TAGATTCTAATAACCATGTAAGGCACATTCACAAGAAACAGATGAAGGACTTTGTAGACAAATGACAGGACAACGTTTGTCTCAATACGGCCATAATCGTTATGACTCAGTTTGAACAAGCAAACGTTGGGAAGAAGTAGTGTGATGCAGCCAAAGAAGATGACAATGTCCTCATAGATGTAGGTGTACAGCATACCAGTCTCAGCAACAATAAGTAACGATAAAAAGCTAATGGAGTCAAATATCTCCATAGCAGTGTCCTTCACAAGTCCTGAGACATAAAGAGCCCTCTGAGAGTTGCGGACGGCATCGTAGTGACCGTGGACAAATACAAAAAATACAAAAGCTGTTGTTGCAACAGCTAGTTTAAGAACCTGAGGAGTTAGAAATGAGCCCTCAGCGAGCTTATTAACAAGTTCCATTCTGAATATTAGGCCAATTTTCAACACTAGAACTACAGAATAGACAATGAATGCGATGTAGCTCATGGGATGGAAGCCCAAAGATGGTAGATATTTTTTGAAGAGGGAAGGGCTCCTTACTGACTCGGCAAGCTTAGCAAAGGACTTGCGTTTCACAAGCCTGCCATCCATTTTTTTCCAGTGGCTGTAGCTCCGACACATAGTGATAGCAATGAACATCACAACTGCGAAGTCTGTGATGAACCAGAAGTATGGTAGGATATGGAGAGGGTGAGCTAATATGAAGAACAAATTGAGAAGAATCGCTTGCAAGATGACTGCAACAAGCAGCGCTGCAGAAAGTGCGGCGTGCAGCACTAATTTCTTCGTCACGGTAAAGGGGCAAACTCCATTGACAGCCATTGTGAATCTGAAACAGAAAAAATTAATGTGAGCTTAGAATAGGTAGCTAGTGTACTTGTCATACCGTATCTAAGGCTGCCCTTAAAGACAGCACATTTGTAAATTTTAGAGCACTACATTTCATCAACTGTAAACACAGCAATCAAATATCAACAAAACTAAACTTTACACCTGCTTGGCAAATGCCAACTACAATGCCACGTTCTATATCTTAAATTCTACCAATTTAAAAATTCACATTATTTTTACTTACCCAAAGTGGATAATGTATAATGAATATAAACAAAGGATAGAATCAATTGCAATGCATATTTGACTCTTATCAGTGCACAAGCCAACACATCAACTTAGAA
>LQNS02278161.1:10937517-10977012 GCA_001587735.2 Parhyale hawaiensis
CCCACACCAACAAAGGCAGAGCCATGCGATTATTCCAAATATCTTCTCATGGTGGAACAAGCAAAACTTATCTTTTCAAGATTGGTAAGGTCAAACCAATCAATAACATTCTATAGAGTCAAGAGTTTCAATAGTTATTTTATAAGCATATTGCACGTCAAGCCGGGACAACGGCACTGCCAAAATTAGCCTTTATAATTTGAAACTCCATAGAATTTATTTGTCACTTAGAGCATTGAGAGGGATACAATCAAAAACTTAAGAAGAAATTCACAATTAGTAGACAAAAGGCCACTCTAAGCATTATAGCTTCTCCGACCGATTAAGAATATTAAAACTACACAACAACATATGTTCATAAAAAGCAAGTGATAGTAGCAAAAGTCACAACCATACTCCAGAAAGAGGGCTGCGTAAAGTAATAGACTGTCAATATTTTTTTAAGAGAGCTAAATAAACTAACAAAGTCACAACAATAAATTCGTAAGCGAGCTGAGTCAAAGTAGAAAGAAAAAAGTCAATATTTCAAAGAAGACTAAAAAACAATTGACGGTATAAGTAATAAGAGAAATAAGTAAGTTGGTAGAAGGGCGCAAACATATTTCTTTAAGATACAGTAGCAAAGTGAAACAGTTTCTGTCACAATTAAGATGGTCATTAGGGAGCGAGGAAAAAATAAATTAAAAATAATTAAAAACTCAAAATCGCAAAAAAGTTTTATTGAACTAAGCCAAGTGAATTAGTGAATTGTAGATTCAGTATTAGAAACAGCTATGTAGCATTTCGATTGGTGATGCACAGCGGGTAAGAAGAAAGTGAATGCAGGAATGCAGTACTAGTAATTACTTACTACTTATTACTTATTGAAGTATGTATCGTTTTTATCGAGAGGCACTTCTAGCATTGATTAGAAATTTATACTTTTTTAAATAGATGTAGCTTCAGGAATCAAGTGACAAAATTACACGGTTTGATTTCTCATAAAGTGGGTATAACTTACGAGGTTTACTGTTGCGTTAATTCTTGAATTTTGAAGTTCAGGTTGTATGAAGAGCAGGATAAGCAGCCAGCGGCGAGAATCAGTATGAGAAGCCCTCTATGCCATTCGATCCCCCCTCGGTACCTGAGTGCTTTACTTCGCGTTAAATCTGTTGCGTTGCGTCCGCGGGACTCGTTACTCGTACGGTGCGCTGTATAGACGCAGCCACTTTGTCGGAAAATCAATTGGAAGGTGCCTGGCATTTGTATCAGATTCAAACATCCAAATGAACTATTCAAACAAACTCAAATTTTATTATTTGAATTTGCATGCTCAAACTTGAGTTTGTACTCAAGAACAGGGTTGAAAAAAAAAAAAAACAGCAAAAGTGGCCTGCCGTGAGGTAGAATTAACAATTTAAGAAATCAGTTTAGAGGAGTCCGGCGTTTGGAGATGACCCTAAATTGTGGAGGTCCGAGAGTAAATCCTGTGATGCCCTCCGTGTCCGGCACGACATCTTCTGGGGGAAGCGAGAAGCTGAAGTGAGCGGTGAGGCCGGCGAAGAGAAGAAATGAAGACATTCTCACCAAGGATTCCCCGATGCAGGCGCGTTTTCCTGTAATAAGGCAAAAATTACCTAGTTTCAAAATAGAAAAGATATGTACGTCTCTTGACTAGATTGAGAAATAATATTATTTCTCTGATGTTCAATTTTACTTTATATCGGTTATTTCTCTCTGTCTTATTTTTGTAAAAATTGTTACTGAAATTTACATAGCTGAGCTTTTGACACAACAACAAGAAGTTAAAGATACTTCTCCTTGATTTGATCGAACAGTGATGGAGAATTGTGCCCTTGATCTAGCAACATCAAATGACAGAACTGTGCCCTCGACCTAGCAGCAAAAAGTGAGAGAACTGTGCTGCAATTTTATATAGTACTGTGTTAAAGTAATATTGTTGCAGTTGGCAGCCTGAAGTCAGTGAACATAGCTTTACCTTTCCCGAAGAAGGGCAGACGCTCTTCTTTCTTCAGTGTCCCGTCAGGTGCGATGAAGCGGTCCGGTCGGAACACTTGAGGGTCTCCCCAGTAGGCCTCGTCCATCAGTACACTCCTCAAGTCCACCAGAACCATAGCGCCTTTGGGGACTTTGTAGCCCTGCAATATAGTTAATACGATAATATTTCTGCACAACTAATGCCTCCTGAGATCTATAATGATGATAAATGACAACGTTGACTTAACTCATTTTTCGGGATAGTTTTGTGGCATGTGCCTCGTGTGCCCCCCACTCGCAGTACAGAGTTTTCTGTATGGCATGCTATAGGATACATTAATTGAGAGAATTAATGCACTTGGAGGGATGCAATTAACGTGGATGAAGCAATTACCGTAGGAGAAAGACCTGAGAGAAACTATTTCATCTAGAAGGCAGTTATTTACCTAATGGGAAGTAATTCACCTGAATGGAGGTAACTGACACGAATAGAGTACTCTCCTCGACATTGAAACTTTACTTACTAATGTGGCAGTAAGTTATCTGAAAGCATGGAATCTTCCAGGAAGTAAAAAATTTGCTTGGGTAGGTGTAATTTACTCTTAGCGCTGCAATTTACTATGCTTTCAACGCCAATTTTTCTGTCGGAAAGAAACGATTTGTTTGGAATGAAGGAGTAGAGCTATTTATCTAGACAAGAGGTCACCAAACGTTTTAAGAGAGGGCCGGATTACTGAAAGAATGACGACTGTGGGTCGGACAATCATTGCGCTTAATATATGCAAGCCAAAACCAAAGGTCTGAAAAAAAAAACGCATGGAAATCCGTTTGTAGAGACATAGGTGAGTGGCTATGCGAGCAAAGAAAGGAATATAGGTGAGTGGCAATGCATTAAAAAAACGAGCAAAAAAGGAACATAGGTGAAAGGCAATGCATTAAAAAATCGAGCAAAAAAAGGAACATAAGTGAGTAGCAATGCATTAAAAATGAGCAAAAAAGGAACATTGGTGAGTGGCAATGCATTAAAAAAACGAGCAAAAAAAAAGGAACATGGGTGTGTGGCAAAGCATTAAAAAAACGAGCAAAAAGGAACATAGGTGAGTGGCAATGCATTAAAAAAATCGAGCAAAAAAGGAACATTGGTGAGTAGCAATACATTAAAAAAAACGGACAAAAAAAGGAACATAGTTGAGTGGCAACACATTAAAAAAACGAGCAAAAAAGGAACATAGTTGAGTGGCAATGCATTAAAATAAACGAACAAGAAATGAACATAGGTGAGTGGCAATGCATTAAAAAAATCGAGCAAAAAAAAGGACCATAGGTGAAGGGCAATGCATTAAAAAAAACGAGCAAGAAAGGACCATAGGTGAGTGGCCATGCATTAAAAAATCGAGCAAAAAAGGAACATAGGTGAGTGGCAATGCATTAAAACAACAAGCAAGAAAGGAACATAGGTGAGTGGCAATGCATTAAAACAACAAGCAAGAAAGGAACATAGGTGAGCGGTAATGCAATAAAAAAAAACGAGCAAAAAGGACCATAGGGGAGTGGCAATGCATTACAACAACAAGCAAGAAAGGAACATAGGTGAGTGGCAATGCATTAAAAAACATGAGCTAAGAAAGGAACACTTATTTATTACTGAAAAGCATCTTATACGAAGGGACGTTAACGAAAAAGACGGCTATACATACGATCTTTGTAGTTTGTACATGTCTGAATCAAAATAAATCAGCAGAAAAAAAAAGGTTGTGAGACTTGTGAAACCTTTGGTGTTCAAGATAACCTCAGTGTTTACTTTAAAATTGTTTTATCCTATCAAGAGCATTACTTTCACATACCAATCTCGTTCGATAAGATGCATTTACACACTTCACCATTCTTGAGAATGTTGGATCCCACTTAAGCCAATCGAGCGGCAACTTTTTTCAAGTTTGGAATCTTAATACTGGCCAACAGCGGAAAAATTCTTCAAGTCCTTCTCTGTGCTTCTCCCTTTAGTAATCATTGGCTCGTAAAGCAACGGTTTTTAACTGCAAATCTACTGGCGCATTATAAAGGTTACAATAAAATGGATTTTGGAATAGAAAAATATCCCTCTCATTGCTGTCAAGATCTGCATATTTCTTCAATAAGTGCATTTTGAATAATGAATAATAATGAATAATCTTTTGCAGAAAATCAAAGTTCATATTTTTAGAGGTTGTAGCGTAAAATTCTCTGAAATAGACAGGTTTTTCTCTCTCCAGCTGTACTTCTAAGAAAGAGTTTTCTCGAAAACCTTTTGATGATGCTGTGGAAATCACAAGCAAGGTTCGCGCTTCTCTGAAATCTCAGGTTCAGTTCATTCGTGTGCGACGTGCAGTCAACCAAAACCAAAAATAACTTGGACAGCCCAGTGCATCTGACCTTCCGACAGATGAGGATCAGCTGTGTCTTTTTCTGTGATAAACACATTTATTTCTTTTCGGAGCTTGTACAAACGAAACAAGACTTTATCGCTGCTTAGCCACCTCCCTGCTGTGCAGTAAGGCAAGTAAGAGTAGTTACTCAGACACAAGAAAGGATTGGAGTTGACATGATAAAGTTCACAGCAGGCTGCAGTAACCATACAATATTTATCATTGTAGATTTAAAGCACATATTTATTGCTCATGAGAGTTTTAGAGTGCGACATTCTCCTGGATTTCTAAACATTATCTATAACTTGTATCACAACGTCAGTGTTTCATACGCTTCATCAAACAAACTCGAGTACCGTCGGAGGGCCGGATGAAATGACGTCGCGGGCAGGATCCGGCCCGCGGGCCGTAGTTTGGTGACCCCTGACCTAGACTCATTCTAGAGCGAATTAAGCTATCAATCCCGAAAATTTCAACTTCAGAAGGGCCATTCACCTAGTCCTAGAGGCAAGTGATGTGGTTGAAATAAGTTTGGAGCACTTACTTATTGCTTAGCAGCTTTTTAACGACTGCTTCTATAGATCATTGAAGTTTTGATGACATGTAATTATTGTGGGTGATTTGTGAGTTTGCAGGCACTAACATTTCCTGTAGGTTTTGCGATAAGCAGTAATAGTCACAAACGTCTATTTTTGGGATGGAAATAAGTTTGGAATCCCGAGAAAGAAAAATGAGTTTGTTAATTAATAATTCAGGTCAATGTAATACAAAAATTACAAGCATTAGCATGAGTGTGTAGATCTTGATCGCTTTGTGTCTGCTTTGACTTTGTTAACTTAGTAACGGTTTCAAAAGCTATTCATCCCAACATTTCTAAATGCATTCCATCAATGGATTCTTATCATCAAAATATCTTTCTGTTGGTAAGCATATATGAATTGAAAGGAAACCGCACAGGTTTTTTTTAGAATCTAGCACCAAAAGTTCCCTTCCATATCCAAAACGTTGGTATTGCGGGAGGAAACTATTTCTTTGAGCACCTAAGAGTATGTATTGCTATCGTGGCCTCATGAATGCACAGTATTTTTCAATTGTTTTCATGTATCGTTGATGTTATATACTGAGCGCAAGCTTGTCCGTAAGGAAACTCGTTTCGTTGCTCTGTGGTCCGAAGTGTCGTAGTACACGTTTCTATAGCACATTCTTGCTCGCCAACTATTTCTATTGTATCTTGCCTTCTCGTAAAGCAAGCATTCACCTCACTGAAACGGTCGTTAGCCTACCACGAGGAAGTTTCTTGAATTGCCGATTGCCCAACTCTACGGCTTCAAGATCTTACTCCACGAGGCGTTCTAGTTTTTTATTTTTTGTTTTTGTATTTGTAGGACCTTATGTGGGCCTGTTTCTGAGTTCTGGTTGAAATTTATATAATAATCCCTGTCCCAGGCCCCCTAACCGGATTAGCTATCATGAACCAATGTTCTGGATCACACAGTGGAGAGGTAAGCTTGAGTCACTGGCAAATTCTTTGCTTTGTTCGATCGCAGCAAACTGTTATTACTTTCTTTTCTATTATCTTTGCTCATGTGTGAGAAAGAGCTGTTTAATGCCATTCGTGTCCATACATGAAGGCCGAGTGTATCCATGTATTTTCTTTGTGCCTTGCCACCAATTGTTGTGACGGGGCCTAAGTTCTAGTTTGAATTTTACCTACTTTGTAGATGTAAACGTATTTGTGAACCTATTGTGTTCTTAATACAGGTAAAAGGTAAAGTCAATTTTGCCTGCACACTCCTCTGAGAAATCCACTCGCACTGGTTCGTGCGGCAGATATAGGCCATATGGCCCCAGAGGAGCAAGTGCAGCTGCAGCCGACGACTGGCCGCTAAGAACTATGGCGCCGAAACGGAAGGTTCAACGACCAGCCAACCCCCCCCCTCCAACCCTAGGGCAGGTACCCCCACGGTAGCTATGCTCACAAGTAAATGCGCTGATTCAGCGCGCCGAGTGTCTTGAGAAAGACTGCGCCAGGTGTGGGGATCGATCCCGGGTACCTCGACACAACTGTGCAGCGCGCAATGTCCGCAGCTACCGTGGGTTTTAAATAAAAGTTATTTATTTCATACGCCAAGGAGGTTATGTTTTCGTCGGGTTTGTCTATCTATTTGTCTGTCTGTCTTTATGTCTGTCAGTCATCAAGATGACTCAAAAAGTTATGAACAGATTTTAACGAAATTTACAGAGACTGTTAGGTATGTTAAGAGAAACAGATGATTAACCTTTGGTGAAGATCTATCCATCCGTTTGCTTGTTTATGTGCCTTATTCTTCTCAATGCTATAACTAAAAAAGTCATGGACAGATTTTTATGAAATCTACATGAGTTATTATGTATATTATGATGAGTGGATGACTAAATTTTTGTAACGATAAATTTGTTTGTTCGGACAAACAAACGAATCGTTGTCACTGTTTTTGATTTTATGCTCTTAGCACATTAACTTAAAAAAGAATGAGAGGATCTTTATGAAATTCTTAGGAGTTGTTAGTCATGTTAAAAGGCGTAAATGATCAAATTTTGGTGCAGATCGGTTTGTTCGTTTGTATGTTTGACCCATGTTTGTCATAATGCTTGTTAGCAGCATAATTCAAAAAGTTATGAACGGATTTTCAAAAAAAATACTGAAGCTGTTAACACTATTGAAGGGCACAAATGATTTGATTTTGGTGTTGATACAGAGAAAATCATTGTCTCAGAACCAATTTTAATTTTTCGTAACCGTTGAATTGCTTGGCGGTGGTCTGTGCTCTCAGGATGCTCCAGATATTATTATTTTGCAAGGTGTATTTAACGAAATGTTTTGGATAATTGTTCTTATCTAGAATTTTGGCAATGTTTTCTGTTTTTAAGTTTTGCAATTCGTTCGAGCAGAGGTGGTGTTCGATCTGGTTATTATGATTCTTTTCAGACTATCTTTGATAGCTTTCGTAATTCATGTAACGGTTGGTATGAGTCAGATTAAGATGAACATTGAAAACTAGTGAGTTGTTAGATCTCTTGTTGATGAACGAAACCAAACAGGGAAGGGATCCATTGAATTGATATTGATTTGCATTAATGGATTGATAGAATTTATGTACGTTAGGTTGTAAGGTATTTTGCTCTTAGGTATTATTGATTACCACAATATCACTGACGTAACGACACTCCTTTAAAATAGTTTCAGGAGAGTTTTCGAGTACTGTATTTCGTTCACGATTTTCTGCATGGTTAGCTTCGCAACGACAGATGGAATGTGTGACCCCATTAAGGATATTCTTTTATTTGCTAGTAGATTACGTTATTGAATTGAGAATATAGGCTGTTGCTGTTAGACAGACGTCAACGAGCTCCATTAGTTGAGAGGGTTGAAGGTTTGGGTCATTTTGAAGTGTTTCCGATGCAGAACTTTTAGTAAGTTCTAAAGAAACTGACGTGTATATAAGCTCCTTACAGCAAATGAGACTACTGTATGGTAAATTCTTCCGGTATTATTGCTGATGGTTTTAGTTCATTAATTTGCTTGGTATTCTTCAAGTACTGGGCAGCAAGATTTGATGTTGGACTTGATAAGTTGGAGAGTCCAAGAACGAAACGATGGGCCGTATGAATTGGTTATCCAGGTTTATGAACCTTTACAGAGGAGTGCTTGGAGTGTTGCAGTACATCATCTTGTATACTGTAGTTGGCATTCATTCATTTGTCTCTTTTAGATGATTCAATTTTGAACTCATCTTTTTTCTTGTTTCAACAGTTGGATTATTTATCAACATTTTGCATGTGCTACTGTCGATTAGATTCTGTTCACATTTCTCAATGTAGGCCTGCTTGTGCGCTTTTTATAAGCAGGTGAAATTGGGGTGGAATCATCGGTCTTAAGTTGTGTCGAGCATTTTTTATTTCTTTTGATGCTCTGCAGCGCCTGACGAAGGCAATGATTTGACCGTGCAGTGGCCCTATAAAAATAAGTCAGGGGAATTCTGTCAACATTTAACAAAATCAACCAACACAGATGTCAAGCAACGTTCTCATTACTACAATAATCAACACTGCAGAAACCTTCAAATGATCTCCAAACAGTATTTGAAAAGCTAATAAAAGATACAAAAATCTTAAACTTAGTTCCACAACTTTGAGCTATATGCGGCCTTGTAAGAATCTATTTACCTGGAGGGAAATGAATCACCTGGACCGAAACAATCGGTCGTTCCCTGTGGGAAATGAGTTTCCTGGGCTGGAACAAACAGTCAAGCAAGAAGCCATTTACCTGGAGAGTGGTGGCCTGCGTGCAGATGTGCGGCACAGTAAGAGGAGCAACCGAGCGGTAGCGCATCACCTCCGTCAGGAATGCCATCGTCTTGACCAACCTGCGGGCAGCAACATCGTTTCTCGAGATTAGATTAGATAGGCGGCCGAAGACGAACCAACAGGCCCATTGCCAAAGAGACACCAGAACATACGCCCCGGCGCTCTATGAGCTATTGCCATTATGTTAGTAAGATATAGATGACCGAGGAAAAAAAGAAGAAAAAGGGCGGAAGAATCGAAGCCACGAGTCAATAATGTATGCGCGCAAGTGCAACTTTTAGCTACTGAATTGCGGAGCTTAAGAGTTTGTTACTCCTGGAAGACGTGTTCATAGTTGTGGAAGACGTAGATACATTCATGGCATGGATGCTATGCTCATAGGGATGCTATATTCAGTGAGATGCTGTGTTTATAGGGATGCTGTGTTCAGAGGAATGCTAGAGTGTATTCATTGGGATGCTATATTCATCCCAATGAGCGTCGCTCATGCTCATGTTGAGCTCATAAGGCTTCCCATGGTCCTGATAAGGATGCTATCTATGGTCCTATCGAAGTTACCATCACTACAGCAGTGAATTATGCTAATCAAACACGTAAATAGATACACATTAAGCGAGCCGTCAATTCCAATAAACCTATCAAACCTATCAGTTAAGCTTGCCAACAATAGTTAAGGTTGGTGCTTATCAGACGGGCAGCATTAACACTCACTTTGGCTTGTCATCAATAGTAGGCAGAAACTTTCCCGTTGCCTTGAGATGTTCGTCCAGCTCCTTCTGCACAGCTGCCTGCCAGCCAGGGTGTAGGCACAGGAACAGCACGCAGAAACCAATCAACGACGAGCTCGTTTCGATGCCGTTAACGAATAGGTCGTTGCTGAGGGCCACCATTTGCGATTCTATTTATAGAATACATAGATAAATTGTCTGAGACACTTTTATGCAAGTAGAAAAGGTTATTGCCCGTATGCGGTGCATAGTACCTTGAGTACCTATCAACCTACCTACCCTGAGGGTCTTCGGAAGAAGTCCAGGTGACGTTGCTCACGTCACCCCACGTGTGTCGAGTCACTCTGCTGAGTAGGTATCTTCTGTGGTGCCGCAGTTAGCGACCAAAGAGAGAGTCCGCAGCGATTTATCTCAACAATGCTCGTAATCGCTGACCGCTGGTCTAGCTGGCATTCTTCTTAAATCAGAATCCAGCAAAATTTTGAACTCTAAAATTTAAAATCAGTGGCGTTTCGAATACGCCGAGGCATTTTGTTAAACAATCTTTCTCCTCGTACAGCGAAGCTATTAGAACATTTTGTGGCCATTGCTGCTTTTCCACCATCTCTGCTTGGGATGCGTACATCATAACTCCCAGTTCTTTCTGAGTATCTGGCGAAAATCCGTTCATTCACATTCACAGTGATACGTTCCAGAATTTTCCAAACATATATGATTGTAAGTCGTTCAAATCTTCGTTGTACTGAATACAAGTGGAGACAGCTATAAGTTAAGTCGTTTATGGTAATCGTACTCCTGCATGCCTCGAATTTTGGCCGTGAGCGATCGTTGGATACCTTCAAGTTGATCAAGCTTTTTTCTTGTACTCGGCATCCAAAGTGGGGAACAGTATTCTATTCTCGGAAGAAATAATTGCTTCCATAGTGTGAGCATTACATCTACTTCGCGAGACGAGAAAGTTTGTAAAACCCATCCACTTTATCTTTTTCCTACAGCGATAACTCTAGGAATATGTTCATTAAACGTAGCATCGTCTTGCATGCTCACTCCGAAGTCTCTTAACACGGAGTCTCTGGTATATTGCGTGGATTCAAAGAGTGGTTGATGTTTTCCATATCTAAGCATTTCGAATTTTGTTTCATTAGAGGTCATATTATTTTTTACGAACCATTGGCAGATACTTTTCAAATCTCACTGCACAGACAGAGCGTCTTCCACAGATTGCATAGCAGCTAGTGTTCGTTTATCGTCAGCAAATGACGAAGGGACCGCATAATTACACCCGTACCCCATGTCATTGATCATGATGAGAAAGAGAACAGGTCCAAGCACGGTGCCTTGCAGTACTCCACTGAGTAATGGCTATCTGGATGACACTTTGTTGTTGACAATTACACTTTGCATTTTATTTGACTGGAATGCTTCAAGCCACCGACGACATTTTCCACGGATACCCATGCGGGACAGTTTCAACATTAGGATTCCGTGGTCAACCTTGTCAAAAGCCTTAGCAAAATCTAAGTAGATTACGACCACATTCTTTCCTTTGCACAATGTCTCTACGATGGAATCATAATGCTCCAGAATTGTGAAGTAGTGGAACGTTTATGTCGATATCCGTGTTGTTTTGATGTGAGTAGGTCATTACTTTCTAGATGGTGCACTAGGTGCTTACGGAACACCCTCTGAAACATTTTCACTACGTGGCTCGTTAATGAGACTGGTCTCTAGTTAGCTGGATCTGTATTATTTTCGGCTTTGGGGATTAGCGTAAGGATTGCGTGTTTATAGGTGCTTAGTATAATGATTTGCACCACATGAGGTAAAGCGGGTAAGAAATGCTTAGCTTGCACATTTTGAAGATTTTTGCAGGAACGTCATTAGGCCCTAGAGCACTGTTCCCGCTAATTTCATCGATGGCTAATTCAATACTTAGTTGTGTGAATTCAAATTCCATTTGGTAGTTATCAGTTGCTTCTAATACTTCAACATCAGAGTTACTGGTCTTTCTGCTAAAAATTTTCTGGTATTCACGGCTCAGTATTTCAATTTTTTAGGCGGACTCCGCGGGTAACAATAATTTTTTAAATGACTATGGAAACTTCTTGGGGGATTTGCACCACACAGAAAATAAATAAGCGCGGTAAACCACATACCATGCCAATTTCTAGCCAAGTTACACTCATCTACAATATGTTACTTAACTACAAAACCATAGACCGCAACAGTACTTGACTCTTAGGTCTGACGCTGGCAGCCAAAAGTCGGCAACGGAAAAATGGGATTTTTTCAAGAGCTATTCTTTTCTTCCTATCGAATACCGAAGAAAAATATTCTTATAGGTATCCAACATTTTTCTTGCCGAGAAGGTATCTTGGATACGGCGGGGACGCACTTGGGCGCTTGAATGCTGATCGTGTCTGGACATGTTCATAATAGCTCATGAGAAAATGCTATTTTTCCCATTTTGGCCGCCAGCTTCACTGGCCGCTTTTGGACCTAAGAGTCAAGTACTGTTGCGGTCTATGACGAAGCACAATTTTTTTTGCGAACTACATTCAATGGCAATTTTTTTCGAACTTTATGAATGCACGGTAGTGAAAATATGAGAACAATAATGCATAATCATAAAGTCGTCATCACCAATACTCCAACTAGGTAGCCCACATGCAGTACACCTGTCCGTGCTGCAGTTGGATCCTTTCTAGAGCCCAGAACGATGTACAGCACAGCTGCAATCGAGCACATATTAACGGTGCTAAGGCCTCACTGACGGAAGGTGCATGTGATCAATGCGACCCTCGATTGTAAGGTCAGTAATTCTATCCAGGTAGAGTAGACTTCAATATGGACACCTGTCCTTACAATGGTGATTTTCTGGCAATTTTTATGTACATTACCTAATGCTATGCAGGTGAGGAAATACCTTATAGCTTGATCAAAACTTTGGCCTTGCTTACTCGCTATGAATGGGTATTTTATTTGCAAATGCACAGTCCAGATCAGAGCTTCTCTATACGCCATGGTGCTATATTTTCAAATTTGGATATTAAGGGAACTTACCCGTAGGTAATCGTTAGTACTCTAGTCCTTACCTAAGCAACTTTAGTACAGTTTTATCAGAAAATTATGCATGCACGTTTGCTGCAATGGAAATTGTAGCTTCTTCTTACGCACTTTTACTAAAATCTAATCAGGTTTCTTTCGTCACCTGTAAACGACGAATGAAAATCCGGTTTCTTGAGCTCCTGCAAATAATAGTCGATAAAATCCCTGGGGTTGTCCGGATTGAATGCCAACTTGTGTTCTTCGATCCTTTTCTGCAAAAAAAATAGATAAAAAATAAAATAAATTGGATATTTCCACAGTTCGAACAGATCAATCGTGTTTCGAAAGTAGTTGATGGACTGGTGTAAGGATCAAGTCCTAATAACTTCATCGTCGCTGCTGTGCAATACACGAAAATACATATTATGAAGTCCAAACACTCTTATAATCATTCATTAATGAATCTTCCGGTTAAACCTAAAAAAACTATCGTTTTTCTCAAACGGTATTCTGATTAAGTTCACACTTTACAGATAACTGCTTGATGGCTGAAAACTGTGGTGAAGTCCTTTCTGGCTTGATGTCATACATCTTGTGTTTGCACAGACAAGAACCTATTTAAAATTACTGTTTTTCTCAATTTAGCACTTTTTACCTGCTGTCATACTAAACAAACCTTGACGTATTCGCCCGATTTCCGGAAGGATTCTATTTGGTCGGTGTAGCCAACCAGTCCTGGGCAGAGCTTTCGCAGTAACGGGAAAATATTGGCGATGCCTCCGGCAGCCTGAAGAAAAGCACAATCTTAAAACTAAAGATTCACGAGGGACCTATGTTGAACTTGAAGGTTCAACTTTAAACTTAATGGGATAAATTGTAAGTGAAAGATGCTTCAAACTTCTCTAGTGTTTTACTTGCAACTTGGAAGGTATACTCTGCCATAGTTGAACTCTCCTAAGAAAATTAAATGAAGATGATCATTTGCTATTTTATTAATTAAGGGCTTTTATTCTTTTAATAGTTTCTGTCTTAAACACGTTGAAAGTAGCGAGAGAAGACTCATTAGTAATAGCACAATACACCAAACTTCACATAACATATTCTGATAATATTATCTTAGCAAGGCTGGTGAACGACTTGTAGCGCATCTTTTTTTAAATCTATAATAGCCGTAAGTATAAAACATATTTTAAAAAATCAGGTCACTAACAGATACAATTATATACTATTAACTTAATTTTTATTATGAGTGTAGCGATGCGTACATATTGTGATCATATTAGTTAAATATAGCTGGTTTTAGCAGTCGAATTTCAATTCAGTCTGTGACCATATTAGTTAAATATAGCTAGTTTTAGCAGTCAAATTTCAATTTAGTCAGTCATTAATTGAATATATTTTATTTAGTTCTTTTATTGTTGTTTGTTTATCAACGAGACAACTGCAACGGATCTCTACATAGCTCTGCCTGTTGACGCTCTGATCTCCGTGTCCGACAAACACTACACGTGTCTCTAGTATGACACGCTCTAGAGAATGACACGCTGTATTGAGGCAATTTTTATTCGTGAATAAGGAACAGATTCTGTGTTTCCCAGAAGCTTCTACGTTGTGTTCTAATAGCTTAAAACGGCAATTATTTTTCTATACAATGATGGTACACTGTATATACAGGATGTATATCGTGTATCAAGTATCGTAGGTCAACCTTTATGCATCTTGCAATAATATAGGATTAAATGTAAGTATTTTTCATAGCATATTACTTTATGTTACCCCACAAAAAAAACACAGAATACACCTTTTTAATTGAGTAGAATTAATTAAACGGATGCTGTTTTCACGCTATGAGATGAGAATCAACAATGAATATTTTATGAAGAATCACAAGACGCGCTTTGCTGGCACTGTCGAAAGTTGGATTTTTTTATTAAGCCTACAGGCTCGGCAGTACAGGGGTTTCGCTTCTGGATCTGGCTCAGAAAACCAGGGATCAATGCTCATGCTGAGCTGGATATAGCTCTATCTTAACTGACAAACATGATGTACAGTATCTGCTTTGGTAGTGTATACTGCTGCCTGACAGAGGCCAAGCAATGGGGCGAAATGATGTCTAGAATGTAAGACCACTCCTACATGTCCTTTGTTTGTAACTTAAGAAATAAGATACATCCCCTTGTGTACCATGTAGCATTTCAATATTGCAATGTCTGTATGAGTATTAAATAAAGTATATTATTATTACTATTACAGAAGATGATATGACGTACCTAGGGTACGTTTAACGAAGTGATATGTCGATATTTTCAGGTACCATATTACTGCTATATAATTTAGGATTCAAGGTGCTTATATGATGGCATCTGCAGTTTAAAGTTTTCTCAAGTTTTTTGTAAGTTTCAAATTATGATTTCAAGTCGATGAAGAAGTGTTTTTGTTTATTTGTTATGACATATGGAAGACTTTCAACTTTTTTCTACAGATTTAAGTATATTTTTTTTGTCTGAGAAGAATTGATCAGATTTAAACGATACGTTTGTATTTTTTCTATGTTAACTTTTTTCATGTCTGCTGAAAAACCTAACTCTGAAGTTCCAGAGAGAACAGAAACTGTAACATACTTTTCTATGTTGATTATCACCGAGAGTGGTGATAATGTTTTCGTTGAAGATTTAAGTATGTATATTTATATATATATATTTGCATATAGGTATATAAATTTGTGTGTGTATTTCTCTGTCCAACCAATAAGTGGTCGAAGGAGGTGAGCTATGTTCATGATTTTTTGTAGAGAGTTGAATGGGTTCCCCTTGATTTGACCAATGCCAAAAAACTGAGGGTAGCTGGCCATAAAAAATGACGGCAATGAAATTTGTTCTCCACCCAAAAACAGGTAGAAAGAGTTGAGCTAGGTTCATGATTTTTTTTTGCAGGGAGTCTAGTGGGCTGTTTTCGATGTTACCCATGCAAAAAAAAAAGACTAGGTGGCCGTAAAAATGACGGCAATTAAATTTGCTTTCCACCCTGAAAGAGGTAGAAGGAGTTGAGCAATGGTCATGATTTTTTACAGGGGGTCTAGTGGCTGTCCTCGATGTGACCCATGCCAGAAAACTAGGATTAGCTGTTCATAAAAAATGACAGCGATGAAATTTGCTCCAACCCCGGGTGATGGTCTTACGCCATGAGGCGTTTCAGTTTTCGTTTGATTCAAGTCTTTACTTTTCCCACATGCTTTCTTGTATTAATATGATTACTTGAATTCAGAAGGTGCACGAACTGCATGCATCGTACGATTTGATTTTCTAATGCATTTGATTTCTGTAGATTTATTACTAAAAAATGGTTGGTTTTACATTTTGCGTTACGAGGCATATATGACTGAAATTTAAAATGAAGTTATTTTTAAATTTCTACCCTTTCGGTCCAAAAAATCTGCTCTAGCTACGAGGTTGAAAAAGCAGCTTATAGAGGACACACCCATTGTAGTCACTTTAGTTCACCTGCTCTTCACTTCAGTACTAAATAAAACACTAGTACTGACTTCAGACAGATTGTTAAATATATTGTAAAAATTTCCAGAGGCAGAAAAAGCGCGCTAGCTTTATTAATGCAAACATTAGGGCGGCATTTGGAGATACTGTCAGGACCAAAAGGGTTAAAATAATGTAATTTTAGCGTTTGTCCATCGCTGAGAATGAGGCAAGAACTGGCAGGGCTACGCAGGGATTCAACGGGGTCACCTCGTTTATGAAAAGTGGATAACTGAACTAAAACAAAGTACAGCACAAGGAATGAGATGGCAGATTATATTGCGCATCATCACATCACATTATCATAATCAATTAATGATGAAAATTTGACATATTTATTGAAGTTTGTCACGATGTGCATCTCTATACTTATGAGACAAGTCAAGTGGCTCCAGCATTGTCTCGAGACCTAATTTCTTTCTGAAAAGCCTAGGTTACGATCATGATTAGCATAGTTAAAAGAAGTGCTAGAACTCGTCATCTTACACTACTTATATTATATGAATTTTCTAAACACAACAATTTGATAAGCCATTTTTTCTCTAACTGTATATTATATTATCAGTGTTGAAATTTTTCAAGAAGTTACATATGAGCTTGCTAATATACCAATAGTTAGTATGCTCTGTAGAAGAGATTGCTTATGCGGGTCTCAATCGACCAATAATTGCGAAACGTACGCTCAGGACCTAAGTCCGAACAGTTTGAAGCTAACTGTATAAGTTATCTACGGTGGTTGTACTGAGAGCGTCTTTGGAGTCCATCACGTACCTGACCAGAGCGAAAAAACGTGTACAAAATCTGTACAAGTTCTTTGAGTCGAGGGTCGTCATGGTTGAGTCTCTCCCCTGCAACCACCGACCACAGGATGTTTACTGACGTCACGGATAGGACAGGCTGTGTGGAATTGAGAGAGAAAGAATGGAAAACATGAGGAAACGCCATTTTTACCTCCGCCAAAGAGTTTATGCTTTCGTTGGGTTTGTCTGTCTGTTATTCTGTCTGTCACCAAGATAACTCAACAAGTTATCGTCAGACTTTGACGAAATTTACAGGGATTATTAGGTATGTTAGGAGAAACAGATGACTGACTTTTGGTGAAGGTCTGTCCATCTGTCTCTTTGTTTGTCTGCCTCAGTTGTGTCACTGCCATAACTCAAAAAGGTTTGGAGGCATTTTTATGAAATTTTCATCAGTTCTTCGGTATATCACAAAGAGTAAATAACCAAATTTTTCTAATGATCTGTTTGTTAGCTTCTCAATGTTTTTATTTTTATGCTGGTTGGCACAATAACTAAAAAATTATGAATGGATCGTAATAAAGTTTATAGGAGTTGTGAATAATGTTAAAAGACAAAAATATTGAATATTAGTGATGATAAGTTGTACCGTTTGTGAGTTTGACTAATGCTTGTCAGAATGTTTGTTATAGCAGCATGACTCAAACACTATGAAGGGATCTTCAAAATATTAATGACGCTGTTCAAGGGCACAAATGATCAGATATATTGGCGTTGAAACATAAAAAATTTTCGTCTCACAACCAATTTTAATTTCACGTAACCGTCGCATTAATGGCGGAGGTATGCGCTCTCAGACTGCTCTAGTCCAGCACATACCGAGCGTCGGCATTCAATCTTAAGCCAAACATGACAAAAAGAGAATGGACTCCAATCATACTTGGTGTATATCCAAGTGTATACAGGGTGTTGCACAATTCTTGGTAAAATCTTATAGAANAAATATGAATACTTTTTTATCAATAAAAAGATGGTAAACGCTTAGATTGTGAGAGAATCATGCATATAATGAACGCTTATTATTCCTGTCTGTAATTATCCCTTCTTTCTGTCTGTTGCTAATTAGCCCTTATTCTGTTGCAGCATAGTTTGAAAATTTTCAAAGCCCAATATATCACAAAATGCAAAAAATGAGCGTTTTTTGACTTTTTGTTGATGAAAAAGTATTTATATTCAAATTTCTACTAGTAGATTAGATTAGATTAGATAGGCGGCAGTAGACGAACCAAAAGGCCCATTCCCAAAGAGATACCGGGACTTACACCCCGGCCCTTTATGAGCTATTGCTATTATGTTAGTAGGATGTAGAGGAATGGAGAAACGAGAGGAGAAAAATGGAAGACGAAAGAGAAAAAAGAAAGGAGAAATAAAAAAGAAGGGGGAGAAGAATCGACGCCAAAGCGATGGTCATGAATGCCCGCAAGCAGGATCGATGGCCGCAGATATGCGGAGCTTAATTATATAGATGGAGCGGAAGGGAGAAGAAATCAGCTTAAAGTGGCCTGGGAAGCTTTGGCCGTTAAGTGCTTGCGACTCGTGGAGTAGGAGTTCTTAGCTGTGGAGGATGTCTCTCCCAATGTATGTCAAGACGATTTATAAACGAGTTGACCGACTCCGCACCAACAACGTCGGAAGGGAGTCTATTCCAAATGCTGACTATGAAATAGGGAAAGAACTGCTGATTTAAGGTTGTTCTTCGAGCTTTATGCTTGAGCTTTTGACCGTTGTATCGCTAGCGATCATTGGGGTCTCTTTCAAAGAGTCCCGTTATAGGTATGTCGTTGAAGCCATTCAAGTACTTGAATGTTTCTATTAGTTGCCCCCTGAGTCTTTTTTGCTCGAGAGAAATCAGACCCATGGAGTTCTTTCAGGCGACGTTCATACGACTTGTTTCTCAGCTGAGGTATCAGTTTCGTTGCTCTGCGTTGGACTCTTTCCATGTTATCGATATCTTTGCAAGCCGAAGTTTGTACCAAGAATTTTGCAATACCCTGTATAGCACAAAATAAGCAAAAAAAGCAAACCATGCCCTTGAATCACCCTCTTTTGAAGGCCACTTAATTCAACACCTTTGCGAAAGTAGGCAAATGCTTTTAAAGAAGTAACTAACCAATAACCATTCCTTCTTACTGATGCCCAGCTTAAAGTTGCATTGCCTTCAAATCCTTCCCAAGACGCAAGATAAGTGCATAAGTATCATCTGAATGTGAAAATGAGTATCTATTTCGACCATTAGCTCTGTTACATTTTGCGCTCCCTTAAAAACCCTAAAGCGAGAAGCTACGATACCATTTCGATTGACTATGTAACATATCAACTATGGAATACATTTGTGTGGCATAACGCGCTACCACTTCAAAAAATTTGGCTGGCCAGGCGAACGACGACAATGTTCCTTCTCTCTATTTAACCTCTTAGTGCGGCGTGACCGCATGAAGTGAGGTAGTTACGCCATAGCAGCAATAATTATAATCGGCGAAGGAGGGTCCGACGTGTTTACTAACAACCTTGGGCACTGAATTAATTTCACGAATATAAAACAAATACCGGTTGAAATATCGGTATCATTTCTTTACTCAGCTATTTGCGAAAGCAGATGTGCGGCTGTATTGGGAACAGCGTAGGCATTTTTTATCCACGTTTTGCCTTCCTCGATCATCAGTCTTTGCGGGAGATTGTGTTCCAGTGGGTGAGTGTGATTGGACAGACCTTTTTCATTCATACATCTCTTTCTACTCCAACTTTCAACCCATTCCAGACATTTTTTCCTTATTTATACGTAGTTTTTCTGTTTCTTAAACTTCAAACACCGAAACAAATTTGTCTGTTCAGCGGTACATGGGAAAATATTCTTTGGTCCATTTAGCGAATATTTGGGTTATATTTTGCGAAAAAAATAGGCATTCAAACCAAACAAATTCAGCATTAAACTACAGGTAATCCTCGATATAAGCTTCCTCTTTATAATTTTTAGGTTCAAGTTCAACCTTTTTGTCTTCAGGCACTTGGTATCTGTACTATTGATTCTAGAATTATTACAATACTCATATCCAGTACCAGGGAGTAAAAATTTTGAACTTAAATAATCATGCTGCGTAAAACAAGGCGGTTCTATAGCTAGGACTATATGTATCCAAGAATGGGAAAAATATGTTAAGGCTTAAATATTGCATTGAGGCAAGGACACATCAAGTGTTAATGTACTGTGTTCGAGTAGATGTTATCAAAAACAGATACCTGAAGAAGATAGGGGCCATGCACTTCACTCAGTTGCTTTATCAGACTCTCCAGCTCTTCAAGGATAATTTCATGGTGGGCGCTTCTGCCGATTCCTAAGTTACGGAGATGGTGTAGGGTGAAGCGGCGCTGCGTTTTCCAAAATTCACCGTTGGCGAACATTATTCCTGCAATCAAATCACAATTTAAATTGTTCCGACTCGGATATGCAGAAGGCCCGACACTGGAATATTTATTACTAAAAAAGATTTACATCATGACATCAAGAGACGGGAATAACCTAAAAAAGCGTTATAAAACCTCAAGACACTCGAAGTGCTAGGCCTACTATGAATATTCCTTCAAAAAAAAAAAAAAAACTATTCGCAGGTAACTGAAACGCCTGTAGACCAACAGGGCTAAATATAGATCACGGGAATGAATTCCATGCCTTGGCGTGTTGGGTATGAATCACCAACCGAACTGACAATTTTGGCATCCAACCGTCTTCGGAGTAAAAGGATGAGCTACGGCCACAGCTCGTGTGTTCCTTCTAAATACCCTGGGAGTAACAATAGAGGAATGTAGCCGATTCTCCTCATTACTGAATACCATATACTGTCTCCACTCTATACCTCCAAGACAGCATCATGCTTGTGTTCGCAGCTCTAATTCCTTGTATTGCAGGCTCAAGGCCAATCCGGGCATTCGAGCTCTTTGCTGATCTAGGTGTGCTGACTCGTCAATTGTGGGTGTGCAGTGCCTTCCTCAGAGATAAGGGGGGTTGCGGGTCATTTGAACCTTCCGTCAAAATTGCGGCACAGCTCTTGGTGACCCGTGGTCGACTGCAGCCGCACTTACTTCTCAGGGGCTGCAGTGAACCTATATCCGCAGCACAAGCCAGTGCGTGTCGGCTTCTCAGTTAGGGTGCGTTCAAAGTCGACTTTACCTTTAATGGTGTAAAGATTTAACCTTTAGAGTATCAAAGAATGGATAGTGTTTTGTGCTGAAGACTCGTTTGTTGTCTATGACTATCTCTCCATGCTATTTGCAGTCAAAGTATGTTTCTTTAAGAAGGTGTAAGAAAAATGTAAATAAATACTAGGAAAATGGGATAACATTATGTATTGTTGCTATCAGCATGGGTGTCAGTCGTTCTTCAATATAGCTACTTAGTAAAATATGATTTGGACGGAACATGTTATTCACCATTGAGTAATGATTTCCCTTACAGCCATTAATACAGGAGAATTTAAATACGCTTACCAAGTCAGTAGACTTTCCTGACTTCCAGCCTTGCGCTAATTTTCAACAACTAGTATACAATTGCAGTAGACTTTTCTGCCAAGTACGGCATGCTTTGCTTTGGCTATCAGCAACGATGATATGGCCATGAATTTGAGAATAGCGAACGTACTAATTACCTCTTTCGCCACCGTAAAGATCTTGGTTGATAGGAAGCTGCTGTCTGCCAAGCAGATCTTGGTTGCCAAGAGCCTCGTTGACAGCCTCCCAGCCGTTGACGAGCAGTGTGGGACCTGACCCCATGTACAGGCCAACAACACTGCCATACTTCCGTGCCAGAGCGTCGAACGTGCGATGTGGCTTGGTTGGATGGATGGAGAACGCGAATCCGAACAGGGGAACCCGAAATGGACCTGAAAAAGTATTAAAATTCATTAAAATGAATAACTGTAGCACACAACTGTAGGCTCCGTTAGCCTATGCCGTTTTAGTTCAGGTCGGTGAGGAGTACAGATGACTAAAGCAGAAAATGAAAAAATAGCTTTGAGAAAAGTAGTAATAGTGATTCAACTTAAATTCTCAACTGCTGGTATGATATGTATATGTCGATCGAGATTAATACCTGAAAGGGCTACACAAAAAAAAAATAAATAAATAAATAAATAAATAAATAAGAAATGATTATCAGAAAAATATTTACCATTATTATGGCTGTTAGACAGCATACCTAATCTACGAGAGAACTATTTGGGTAGATTTAGAACAATACTGAGAAATTTGAAGCTGACATAGGTATATACTGTATTAAAATTGGTGAAATTAGGTTATTAAGAATTTTTAAAATTTTTATTGGAGAGAGTTCCTGCTTTATGGACCAACTATTATTGTTTATTTTAGTAACATCCTGACAACTGACAGTCTTTTGACTAGGGTATCGTTACTCACCTGGAGGGTAACCGGAAGGTTTACGAGTAGAGTACCAGAGCAGGTACACAAACAAAAATATCAGAACCAACGTCACAAGCATTTTAACAAACTGTAAAAATTACATAACAGAAGTGATATTTGCATAACGCCACTTTTAGAAGTATCTATTTACGAAGTATAATAAAATAAAATAAAATAATTCTGCACCTATTATCATTGTACATTATAATGTGGAATTATTCCCTAAATGCAATGGTGTTCCCATTCCTGGGCTAAATTCCAATGTGAGACACTCTTATGTTCCTAGTTCCGATTCCTACAATTTTTGTTAATCGCGTGCCTTCATATTAAATACAAAAAATGTTTGTTAGATCCTTGGTATTGTGCATTCAAAATATTTTAGATCAAGGGTGACGAAAAAAAGAGTTTTCAATCAATTATCTTTATTAAATATACGCAAGAGGACGGTGCAATAGCTCACCACTAAAGTTAAATTAGATACAGAAAGCAATTGAAAGTATTAGTACGCGCTACACTGCATTTCGGCTCATTGTTTGGCCTCTGTTTGGTAAGAGTATGCGCTGCCATAGGCAATACATATTAGACAGTTTGCAGCCAGGGCCATTACAAACCACGTTTACCAGCAAATTGCTGATTTTTCTATCCTGCATGCTTTGGAGACAGACAGTGTATTTCCTTGTTCTGATTTTCAAGCAGTCAGTATACTCATGATCAACTATCGCACCCGCACTACATGACCTCGGTACACTCATAAGCTGGCGAAATATATCATTGTAAGCCACTCGTAGGCATCCATTGCAATGGCCTTCTGTTTAATGTTCGACCAAAGCGAGTTACAGTACATAGGGTAGCAGTCGCTACGAAACAGCTGACACTTGATCTCTTTAGAACAGTGACCAAACTTCCTCACTAGCATGTTGCCCACCGCGTGTCGCTTCCGCGTTTCTTTCTCTATGTCCTGGTTATCACGAAAATCATTAGTGGTTCTGTGGTTCAGCTAACAGAAGCTGTTTAAATAAGTGAGCTCTGCTCCATTGAGGTATGTGAATTTGATTCCTAGGTTTAATGTACATGCAGACAGTTGTGACAGTACGTATTATATTCAATACAGAGTTCTGTAGCTTCGTTCCCGCAAATTAAAAGCAGTTTTGGTGCCCGCTAGAATGGGGACCCTGTCATCAGCATAGCTTAGCGCATTCACTTCTTTACTATCAATATGTATGACACCCTATTCCTGCTGGTATCAGTAGGGTGGGGATAATGTAATTGAAAATATAAAAAAGAATTGGGGAGAATAACCCCCCTTGCTCTATGCCATTAGTCATTCCAAATGCTGTGGACATAGCTGTTCCCTATTCCGCAAAGCACTTCTGCGTGTGAAACCAATCATTTAGAGTTTTAAGTGTGTAATGGGGTATTTGTCTCTCGATCATACACTTAAAGAGCGAGTACAGGTGAACACGATAAGTGTGTCTAGAAAAGAAAGGTACGGTACGTGTTATAAGCAGTGATTTTAAAGCACATATCGTACATTGGAGTATGTTATCGTATAAGCAAAAATGATATTGAATTGATTGGAATCATTTATATTTCCACTAAGTGAATGATATTAGCTTGTATATGTGTACATTAGTCCCTGCTTCACTGCGAAAGTAATCACGTCAATGGGAAGAAGAATCCACTTTTTCTCTAGAAATTAGGGTATTCCTATGATTTTGCTACTTTACTACACACCACACATACACTAGTGGCGCTGGTACTGCGAGAGCGCCACTATTAATATGGACATTTGATGATAAAGTACGATAAGAATATTTTCCTTGTTAATTGATACGCCGAGGAGATTGGAGCTCTCCAAAGTTAATATCGTCAACGAGAGCGCTTCTTCTGATTAAGATCGTATACTTTAGTAAGCGCCATCTGGTGGTGAACAGCGCGCAACACTATCTGTTTTGCTGATAGTGTTATAGATTGTTATCCTAAAAAAGCACACCGTCATTTCTTCTCAGGATGGTATTAATAGTGCTGCTGAATGGATTGAAAAGTTTACTTTTTGCTATATTAGGTTAATATCTTTCAACTTATGAACACCCAAGTCCACAGAGAGTAATCCGGCGACTCTTTATGATTATTATTATTATTATTAATATTACACTTTCAGGGTCAGGTAATAAAACCCTATTGGAGCATGAGCAACCTCATTTCCCCCGGAAAAGTGATAAGAACAATCACGTCAAAACATTCACGGCTGACTTGTAAGGCTGTACATATATCAATGCGCTGAATGCAGATCCCGGCCGCACTGTCGTCGTTCACGACCACTTTGCGTTCACTTAAGCTTTCCTGCGCGCGCCACCACTAAAATAAACACTACCTAGGCTAACCTAACCTAGCCTACCCTTATCTAACCTAACTTCCTTACCTAACTTTCTAACAATGCCTAACCTTACCTAACCTAACCCAACTTAACCCAACCTAACCTTATCTAACGTTACCTAACGTTATATAACCTTATCTAACCAAACCTTATCTAATCTAACCTAACTTAATCAGCGATACAGCGAGCAGCGCGGAGCACCAACTTCAACGACGCTCACACGCACACGATCTGCGTACACAAACACGCACACAAAGTGGTCGTGAAGGACGATAGCGCATCCCGGCATTACATTCCGAGTCAACTCAGATCGGGGTAGGAAACGACGACCGAACAGTCGAACGTGGCACCTTGTACAGTATTTATTGCATAGGAACAAGCTTCAGCGGTAGCTCGAGTGTTTCTCCCAAAGATCTTTTTCTCCCGCTCGGTCTCCCTTGTTTTTAACCAATATATATAAAATTATTTGAGATG
Source organism: Parhyale hawaiensis (assembly GCA_001587735.2). NCBI lineage: Eukaryota > Metazoa > Arthropoda > Malacostraca > Amphipoda > Hyalidae > Parhyale > Parhyale hawaiensis. The sequence continues at coordinate 10,962,613 of LQNS02278161.1, forward strand.
ACAACTGGCTTTTTACTTCGCACCGGTCTTCTTTTCAAATTTATTACCTGTGTCTGTTCAAGTATTATTTTCTATGATTTTCAAAGTTCAATTTAAAAAGCGATTCTCTTGAACAAGATCTTTGCGTACCTGCTAGTTTGACCTATGAAACTTGTGTTTCTGTGTGACTTGAGTAATTTACGTACGTAGCATTGTCTATTTATACCGATAGTTGAAGTAAGCTTTTCGTTATATACGAAGAGATTTCTTCTCGAACTACAGCTAGGTACATTGCAAGTGATTTTGTTCACTACTACGATTATGTCTGCGCATTAGAGACACATTTACGATTGTGAACTGGCTTCTTTGTGTCGTTGTCTTTCCGGACTTGCTCCAGACTTTCATTGCCATTAACGGAATCTGTTCCTTCTTAGTCGTCAGCCAAGGTATGTTTTGGTGTAAGAACTGCAAACAAAAAACGACGATTGTATACTTGATTTTAATCAACATCTTTCTGGACCGGGCTCTGCCATGGTTCGCCGACTGAGAGGGAAAATCACAACTATCTAGACGATATTACATTAATGAGTTTTCTTTGTTCCTCGTCAATATACGGTTTTCGTTATGCACTCGTTATTTGAATCTAATTTACGCAGCCGGGAGATATTGCGTTGACCGGGGACGAAAAGCTAATTAGGAAAGAGAAGACGATAAAAACGCAGTAGTTGTAATGTGCAGGTGCCTCCCATTGCACTACACAATGGGATAAATTATTAATGATGGGAACAGTTTGCATCATCAGGTATCAGCTGATAAGACTCTGGCGTTTGAGGAAATTTGTGCTTAAAAAATCACTTGATAGGAGTTCGACGTTTTGTAATAACCCTAAACTGCGGTGGTGCGAGAGTAAATCCTGTGATGCCCTCCGTGTCCGGCACGACATCTTCCGGGGGAAGTGAGAAGCTGAAGTGGGCGGTGAGGCCGGCGAAGAGAAGAAATGAGGACATTCTCACTAAGGATTATCCGATGCAGACGCGCTTTCCTGTAATATTGTAAAAAATACATAAATACAGCATTAAAAAAGCTACGTTGACTGCTCCAAGGTTGGACTAGCTTGATAAATGAAAATATTACGCTATTACTGTTCTTTACTTCAGAAGGGTTATTGATCTTTGTCTCGGTTATGCAGAAATGACTGGAAATTTAGAGACGAGTGCTGTAGACTTTGTTGGGTAAAGATAAAGAATCGCTTCTTCGATTCGGCGGAAAAAGTAGGAAAACTGCAATGAACTGGCAGCATCAAGTGAGACAACTCTTCTCCCAATTTGCCAGCAAATTGGATTCCTATCGAAATATGTAATCGGAGGGAAATTCTACCAAAGATGAAACAATTAGCATTCCAAGAAACAGTTTACCTGGAAAGAAGTAGCCTGGGTACAGATGTGACGCAATTGGCAGCCTGAAGTCAGAGAACAAAGTCTTACCTTTCCCAAAGAAGAGCAGACGTTCCTCTTTCTTCAGTGTCCCGTCAGGTGCGATGAAGCGGTCCGGTCGGAACACTTGAGGGTCTCCCCAGTAGGTCTCGTCCATCAGCACACTCCTCAAATTCACCAGAACCACTGTGCCTTTGGAGACTTTGTAGCCCTGTAATTGAAGTTATACGGTATTATTTCCTTGGAAATAATGTCTCCGATCGTGAAAATGTAAGCAAATGATTTGCAGTCACCTCACTTTATTTAATTTTGGTGATTATTTGGTGGAGGATTCAGTGCCCTGCCTGTTGTATCAGGCCCGTCTCGCTCGCAGTAAAATTTTCATTAGCTCGTGGCAGGCCTGTGTAAAACAGAGAAGCATGTACTGTACTCTGAAGGATACAATTTGTGTGAATCGAAATAATTTCCTAGGGAAGAGAGTAATTTTATGCAAAGAAAAAAGCTGTGTCTATAGAACGATGGTAAGAAGCGATTCAACTGAAGGGAAATACGTTTCCTAGATCAAAATAGTTTAACTTTTGACAAGCTAGCGGGTTTTGCAAAAGCTCTCTCCCACTTCATATTAGATGTTTGTGGTCAGTTTTAAATAGCGAATTGAATTCTCTGTAACACTAACTTAATATTTGTCCTTTTTAGGCAGTTTTCACAAGGAATAAATAGTGGTGCACGAGGTGCACGTGTGCCTCAATGGAAGTAAAAGAAGTGAGAAATCTGCGCTCCTCCTGTGCGGGCCGTGGCAAGTCGGACATGGAGGCCCAACCATTATGGAGGCGGGTTGCTTGGCTGTAGACGCACAGTGAACCTAAACGAGATCGAACCTTTGAGGTCATCACCTTCCTCTATCTACGACTTTGTAGACGGTTATCCGTCTGACGTTCAGCAGTATGGTGATGTCGGGCTCGTTGTGGCCCCGCGTGGAGGAGAGCAGATTTCTCAGTTCTATTTGCTTCTACTGAAGCTCACTGGCACCTCACCACTAGTTATTGCTAGTGAAAACTGCCTAAAAATAGAAATTTTAGGTTTGTGTCACGAATAATTATATTTAACATTTAAAAATGACCACAAACAGCTAAAATGAAGTATAACAGAACTTTTGCAAAACCCGGTATATACCCAGAGGAAAATTAATTACGTGAGGTAAAAGAATTTTCTTAGTAATAAGCTATTTACCTGAGGAAAATAATTCACTTGGGAAGAAGCAACGGGTCTGGTAGAACATAATTTACCTGGAGAGTTGTAGCTTGTGTACAGACGTGCGGCACAGTAAGTGGAGCAATTGAGCGGTAGCGCATCACCTCCGTCAGGAATGCCATCGTCTTAACCAACCTGTATGCAGAGAAATCAATAGATCACTCATTCATGTATATGGTGAGTAAAATTGTTACATCACGCGGAGCATCCTCTGGGATGTAGAGTTTACAGCGGGTCAGTAATTCTATCCTTCCGTACCTAAGGCTGCCAAAGCATGCTTGTTCCCTAAGGTTATGGGTCTTCTCCAAAATTTCATTGGCATCCCTTGTAGTGACATTAACAGCGCATGACCGCTGGCCAGCAAAGAAATGGATGTGTATCGCTGCTGCAGTTTACTTCTTAGACTCCGCTTGAAGAGCACGTGAGGTGCGCTGCGGACTACTCCAGCGCCACCTAATATAATACAGCCTGAACCTCATTAAAAATCAGAACCTCACTAGAAGCAAGAGAGACCAGACGCCCAAAGTGCGCCTCAAACGTGAGCTTCCCATAAACAAGACTCCTAGTATCTCAAGAAAGCTGCTTGACCCTCACAGAATAGTGCTCCCCATCTCGAGTGGGAGATGCGGTGGTGAGCGCGTAGGAAAAGGACTTGTCATCCCTACGGCAGTAGATGATGCTAGCCGAACCTTGCAGAATAAACACCTATTTAAGATCACCAACAATAGTAACGCCTGGTAATCATCAGATTAGTAGAATAGCATCTCACTTTGGCTTATCATCAATGGTAGGCAGAAACTGTCCCGTTGCCTTGAGATGTTCGTCCAGCTCCTTCTGCACAGCAGCCTGCCAGTCAGGGTGCAGGCACAGGAACAGCACGCAGAAACCAATCAAAGACGCGCTTGTCTCGATGCCGTTAATGAAAAGGTCATTGCTGAGAGCCACCATTTGCGATTCTGGAAGAGATGAACTATCTGATTCGCCAATTTTTTACGAAGGTACCTAGCAGAAAACGCTCTTGGCGTGTGTGTAGTCTAGTTCCTCGGCAAACTACACGCAGCAACAGCTGCGGTGAAAACGTACGATAGCAATATTTTGTTGCACAATTAGTTCGGACAGTAATTATATAAAACAATTATTTGCTAAGTTAATGTTCTTTGAAAAGATGCCAATGGTATGAGAGTTGATATATGTTATTATTTAATGAGAGGTATGACCTCCTCTCGCTTTTACAAGTATCTATACTCGATTTGGCTTACATTCAACCATAGTTGAACACATTTCTGCTAGTTCTTCATCATGGTACTAGACCTTAAAAGCAGGCTAATCAGCTATTACACGGTTGAATAGGTTTCTTGCTAGAGCCTACGTTTGACTTTGCAGGGTATTAAAATTAAATCAGGAGAATTGCCAGTTAGTTTTCTTTCGTCAGAGAATGTGGACATTGTACGTGAAGGATTTCATGGAGTGAAATACCAGTTGAAAAATGCCATCTCTATCCGGAAAGTCCCTTCTCATCATAGGCAGCAAGTGAGTCTACCTTGTCTTGTTCATCAGGAAACGTTAAGTCGCTTCGACTCCCATCCTCAACTTGGGAACTCACACGCACAAATTCTTCGTGATGCAGATATGTCTCTTCCAAAACCCAAAGAAGAGAACTGTACGGCTGCAGTCTATCACAGATTATCTGAGCAATTGTATCAATGCCGGAAGGTTCATGTGACAACTGCGCCCCCGAGTAAATAATCAGTAGCCCCTCCCTCACGCAAGCAGTGCACTTGAGTGACTCTTGTCCTTACTATAGTGAATTTACGGATATTTTTCGACAGACTCGGCATATCACTTCACTAACTGCAGATGAGGAAATCGATTGTCTGTAACGCAGTCCAAGACTTTGGCCTCGGCTTCTCGTTGGAAATAGATACCTATAGCTTAGTTGAAAGTCCAGTGTCTAATTTGAAGATCTAATCGAATTATATCAGTCCAGTATCTAATATACACCAGATGCTCTCATCTTTATATGAATGAAAAATTATCAAAAATCTTGATATTAAGAAAAATATATTCCCGCAGTACACGTAACAGATCGTTAGTCCCAACAATATCAACACTAGCACAGTCCGATCGCATGAGTTAATTATGTACATGCGACTGCAGTTGTTGAATGCAAGTTTACCTAACGTATTTTTTAAAATAATTTAATCAGCTGTTTTTTCATCACCTGTAAACGACGAATGAATGTCGGGCTTCTTGAGCTCCAGCAGGTAATGGTCGATGAAGTCCCTGGGGTTGTTTGGGTCGAATGCCAACTTGTGCTCTTCGATGCTTTTCTGGGAATAAAAATCGAAGTAAACTTTGGATATTTCCCCAATTTTAACAGACAAAGCCTTTAATTTGGGAAGCAAATAGTGGATTAGTATTATGGACAATGTTCCTGAAACGTCATCGACGCTACTGTGCAGTACGTACGTGGGTTTCTAGTGAAATAATACTAATCTTAATCAATTATGAATAATAAATAAGTCTTTTAATAGAACTCACGAATTTATATTACTTGTCAAATGACTTCATAATTAACGCTTCACAGCAAACTGGTTAATAGTTCGCAACTCTAATAAAGTTTTCGTGAACCTGATGCAATATACCCTATGTCTGCTCAGCTGAGGAACTGTATAAAATAGCTGCATTCCCATTCTGTTAATTCATAATTACGAATCAAATCGTGGAAACAATAATTAGTTTGTATGTTGCACACATTTTAGGAACTTGGAAAACGTTAACTTTCTTAACTCTCTCACCTGCTGCCGCATTATACAAACCTCGACATATTCCCCCGAATTTTGGATAGCTGTTATTTGCTCAGCGTAGCCAACCAGTCCCGGGCAGAGCTTGCGCAGGAAAGGGAAAATGTCTGCAATACCTCCGGCTGCCTGAGGAACGATCAAACTAGAGCTTTATGTAGAATCTACTATGAACTCAAACGTCAGTTTTATAACTTAAAGTGCACTATCTATGTGAAAAGATTTAAAAGGTTCTTCAGGGTGATACTTGAAACTCACGAGGTCTTAATTACTGTCCAGGTCCTGTTCATTTTAGAACATAGCAACTCAAAATTATTTCCTCAGTGGAAAGATGTAAGAGTGCAGCTGGGAATCGCTGGAGCTAAGATAATCAGCGGTCGATTTAGCCGTGACCTCCTCTGGGCCAGTGGGTATCTTCTTGCGGCACGAATCAGTGCATGTGAATTTCCCATTTGAGGTGTGTGGTTTGACTTTACCTCTACCTTTGGAGAGCGAGACTTGGAAGAGGAAATTCTTTATAGGTTGTTCTATTAATGGGCACCTTCAATATCGAAGTTTGAACCTATCGTATTCTATCCGATGAATGAAAGAAAACTTGAAAATGTAATAAATTAAGATACTCTCTTTTATTATATTAAGGATATGAATATGACTTTGTACTAATGTGATCTGCTGACGATTCATCCCTATAGGCAAAGGGTGGCCGGTATCTGTATATTTTATGAGGTAAACCATAATGAAATACATTGGTTGTATTGTGCTGTCCTTTTCCTTAAGGTCTTCGGAAGAAATTCACGCACTACGGCTCATGTCCACCGCTTCACATTGGAGACTCTTAGGTACCATACTTATCTGTTAAGTGAAAATTTTCTGCTTTTTGTAAGTGTTTGTCTAAAATCTGGCATTCATTGCCATGATCAGCTATGGTCGCGTTGGTCTGCAGGCGTTTAAGTCAGCTGCTAATAGTTTTCTGATGAATTTTCTCTTGCAACGTTTCGGGCTTCCCGGTGATGCCTGGATTATTTGGGTGGTTGTACTAGTGCCTGTCTGTGTAATAGATATAATAGTTATAATAAAATGATAATAACTAGAGCGCTCTAAAAGCGCATGCCTCCGCCAAGTAAGGCAACGGTAACGAAAAATTCAAATTGGCTCTGAGCTCCAAAATGTAACCATTTGTTCCTTTTAATAGTATTAACAGTTACTGCAATTTTTTTGAGTGGTCATAACTTTTTGAGTTATGCTGCTTACAAAATTTATGACAAACATAAATTAAACACACAAACGAACCAACCGATTTGCACCAAAATTTAATCATTTATGTCTTTTAACATTACTAACAATCATCTAAGTTTCATAAAGATCCTTTCAAAAATTTGTGAGTTATTGCGCTAACAAGCATAAAACCAAACACAGCAACAAACACACTAACAAATAAATCGATCATCACAAAAATTTGGTCACATACTCTTCGTAATATACCTAACAATTCATGTGAATTTCATAAAAATTTGTCTATAACTCTGAGATGTGGCATTGAGAAAAGTAATGCAGACAAACAAACAAACGAATCGACATATCTTCACAAAAGTTAATCATTTGTTCCTCCTAACATACTTTACAATCCCTGTAAATTTCGTCAAAATCCGTCCATAACTTTTTGGGTAATCTAGGAGATAGGCAGACAAAGAAACAGATGGACAAATAGACCCGACAAAAACATAACCTCTTATCTTTTGATACAGTTGATTATACTTTGGACGAGGTCCAGGTGACTTTGTGCACGCCACCCATCTTGTGCAGAGATGATGCTGCAGTCCGTGACCAGCGGGGTGGCTAACAGTGAGTTATCCCCACAGTTCACGTAGCAGCTTACAGCAGGTTTATCTGGCACTTTCAATAAGTATGCGTCCAGTAAGTTTTTAAATATTGCAGTCTCTGCAACGGTGACATTTCGAAAGTGACGTGGCATTCTGTTGAATAATCTCGCCCCTCCGACTACGAAACTATTAGAATACTTTGTGGCTATCGCATCACCACCAGGTTTGATCGCAATTCGCACTTCACAAGTACGACCAAAACGAATTGAGTATATGCCCTGGATTCGCCCATTAACGTTGACAGTAATTCCTTAGAATTTTCCCAATATATATGATCGTAAAGCGCTCAAATCTCCTTTGAATTGAATACATTTAAAGTTTAGCGAGTCTTTTATGATTCTTAAGATCTTGCATACCCTGGATTTTGGCAGTGAACGATCTCTGGATAGCCTCGAGGGGCTTAAGTCTTTCCGTTTGCTTGGCATCCAAAGAGGTGAACAGTATTCAATCCTTGGCAGTATCAGTTGTTTCCATAAGGTGAGCATTGTGTCTGCCACTCGTGAAGAAGAGAAAGTTCGAAGCACCCATCCACTCCACTGCTTGCCTATGGTAACAACTCGAGCCAGGTGATCTTCAAAAGTGGCTATATCTTGCATTCTCATCCCAAGATCCCTCAAAATTTGCTTTCTCTCGATTTCGCAAGATAGAGATAGATTCAGTAAGGGAGAAGTTTTTTCCGCATCGTAAAAACTCAAATTTTGATTCGCTGAAGGTCATGTTGTTAACCAATGAAAGATCTAGTTGCATATTCCATACGTCTGCCATTGATTGTATCTCTGCTAACGTCCGTGCGTCATCAGCGAACGATAAGGGAACGGCAAACTTGCATTGGTGACCCATATCATTTATCATGATGAGGAAGAGTATTGGGCCAAGCACGGTGCCATGTGGGACTCCACTGAGTACCAGCTGTTGTTACGACACTATATTATTTATAATTACGCTTTGCGATCGGTTCGTCGAGAAAGCTTCGATCCATCTAAGACATTTTCCAGGAATGCCCATGGTGAAGAGTTTGAGTAGCAGTATGCCATGGTCTACTTTATCGAATGCTTGGCAAAATCTAAATATTTTACGTCCACACTTTTGCCTTGGTATAGTAGGACTAGAATAGAGTCCTAATGTTCAAGCAGCTGCGAAGTGGTTGAACGTTTATGGCGAAAGCCATGTTGATTTGTTGCTAGCAGGTTATTGCTTTTGTAAATGATGTACTAGGTGTTTCCTAAACACCTCTTCATACGTCTTCACTACGTGGCTGGTCAGGGAGACCCGTCTATAGTTGGCTGGATCCGTGCCTTTTCCAGCTTTAGGAATTAGTAAAACAATCGCGTGCTTGTAGGTGAAGGGAATTATTCCATCATCCATTGATTTTCGCCACATAATATATAGGGGTAAGAGATGCTTAGCTTGCACATCTTAAGGATTCTTACGATCACATCAACTGGTCCCACTGCTGTGTTGCCGCTAAGTTCGTCAATGGCTAGTTCAGTGCTTAGTTTTGTGAACGTGACGTCCGTTAGATAGTTTGTATAGTTGATCAATTCTTGGGATTTTAGGATTTGAAATTTTGTCACTAAAGACTTTTTGATATCGACGGCTTAGTATTTCTTTCATTTCCTCGTCATCGTCGACAATAGATCCTGTATCGTTCATCAGCAGCCCGATTTTCGATTTTATTGAGGAATAATGTGATGTACAGGCAAAAACATATTTGTGTAATTGCTTTTTATTTTTTCGATGGCTTTCTTTTTATTTTGTTGGTTTTCTTCATCGTGTGATCTTGCAAGCTGACGTTCTATCTCATCTAGCTTCTTTTACACTCGGATTTGAGTTGTGGTAACTTTATTGATTACTGGCATTTGATAAGTTTTGCTCGTTTATTGAGTAGTCCTTTAAAGAGTTTGTGGTGTCGACTTTTACTAAATTTTCTTTTTGCCGGGCAAAAGTACTTCATGCACTTTTCTAATAAAATGTTTTCGAATATCTCATTGAGGCTTTCAATTTCTATTGAATTATTTAGAAGAACGTCCTAGTTAACTGACTGCAGTTCTGCATTCAAGCCGTCCCAATTTATACCTTTATCGTGCGCGTTCAAGTCCCGTAGACTGGAGATGGAGTTTATTTGAGAATTTTCCTGCGGTCTATGGGCATCGCGTTCGCTATGCTGAGTCGTTATTTCAACATGCCTATGATCAGATAATGTTGTATCATGGATTTCAATTTTTAAAATCAATTTTGCGTTATCTACGATAAAAAAGTCCAAGATATTTTCATTTCTCGTAGGTGACGAAATCATTTGGGTCAGTGAAAATTCTTAGAATATGTACACTAAAGAGAGGCCCCGATCTTTTTCATCTCCAGGGGCTGATGATATTCTGTATTGTACGAAGCTTCCAGTTTTTTCTGGCAAGTCTGTCGTTAGCCATTTTATGAAGGGGAAGTTGAAATCACCAGTTATGTATAATTGATACTTACTCTGAACTTCTTTGCGATGCATGTTGATCACTTGCAACATTTCGATAAATTTTTCGGTGACACATTTTGGTGGTCAATAGCACATCACGCATATCAATCTAAGTTTTTCAAAATTAGCTATAATACAAACACACATTCCATTCGAGAATTTCTTCTTTGTATGTGAACCAAGGTGATCTCTTACGTATAATGCAACACCACCACACTACCTATCTATACGGTCACTTCTATGCAATACGTAGTTTTCTATTGGCGGAGGTAATAATAAAAATAAAGTGCGTAGCTCTCTAAGTATTAAAAATTCACTTCAAATTCCAGTTGACATCCGAAGCATAACAAATGCCAATTGCTAAACCATTTGACTTTAAGGCTAGCATTTTGCTACATATTTTGGTAGACATGCAGTTATGTTTACATGGTTACTAATATGTAATTATTCGGAAACTAAGTTGCAGGAACACGTTCATCTGACTGCGGTCTCAGCTGCCATCAGAAGTGCATCTGACAGTGTCATATATTATCAAGTAACGCTGGGCTGGGGAGACCTCCTTCATCAGTGGGTCATAAACAGGATTTAGCCCATTTGGTCTATATACTAAGTCGAATAGTGCCTGGAAAAAATAATTACGGGGATGTGGTAGCTCATGTTCAACGGAAAATTTTTTAGTAGTGATGAATTTGCGAGTCGATAATTTGAATGATAAACAGGAGATAAGTTCTGCTGGTTTCAAGCATCATCGGCGCCTGAAATGAATCAAAGGTGGTGAATCGAGCTCGCAGGGTTGATTTCCAAATAACTAGCAGATAACTGGAATAAATAACGTTACGTACTTGACCAGAAATGAAAGCTGTGTGGAGAACCTCTACAAGCTCTTTGAGTCGAGGATTGTCATGGTTGAGTCTCTCCCCCGACACCACGGACCACAGGATGTTTACCGTTGTCACGGACAGAACAGACTATATAGAATTAATAATAAGAACTTTTATTAAGAACACAGTAGGTTTACAAATGCGCCTACAAGTGCAGGGCGGGTGGAGAGCTTGTGTTGCAACGAGGAATTCTTTATTTGCCACATTATAAGTAAAATAAAAATCTAAAAAATTGTCAAGTGATTTAAGTCTAGATTTGCCGATACCCTACTCGACATGACTACCTTCAGCTGAACTGCCCGAAGAACTTCAGAAATGGAGTAACCGAGGCACGCAGCTGGGAGTAGTAGTCTTTAGAGATAAAAAAAAGCAATACAGAGAGTTTTTTGACGGCGATAATGGCCCCGACGCTAGTATAACCCAAACAACCTTTTAAAAACCACACGTGAACTTTTTAACATAATGGAGGTTCGCAGAAACCACCATGGACACAAGAGTGGTACATCAGCAACATGCTCTTCTGATTCATAGAGAATTGTGGCTCTCATCTTCGCCCGACTTCATCCCAACGTACTATTCAGTATTCCCCATCATTGGGGCAAAGGCTTGTGCACGAACACACAAAACATTCAATGGTTTGAAGTAAGCTCTTCTTCACGCTTGGGCTGCTGAATTCTACACGATACTCTGCGAGCCTTGATCACTCCTTTATTTTGAAGCGTCTTCGTGCAGTAGTTAAGGGTAAAGTTGGTAACGTCGAGTAGAATATAGGCAAACTGGAGAGATAGCAATCTAGAATTAAATGACTTGAAAGATTTTTGAAGTCTCATTTCTCTTAATGTGACACATTAGAGAATTTTCCGTTGCAAAACAGATTCCCCACCTGGAAGTAAACAACATTATCACACTAGCTAAGGGCCGATACACAACTGAGAGAGAGAGAAAGAGAAACAACAAGAAAAAGAAACGATTGCAATTGATAAGCAAACGAATAAAATTTTCTTATATATTTGAGTTAAGCTTGGCCTGAATTTGCGAACATAAAAGATTACCTGATTCGATTTCTGAGCTGGTTGTGCGTTTTATTCGATACGTTTTGGACACAGAGCTTCACATTAAAGTTACGATCGTAATCCCGGATATGTTTTGTTAATTTTCGTTTACAATAATATTGACAGTTTCGTCATAGCTGTTTAATTGCTTTTTCCTGATCCGTATTCTTCCCATGGGTAAGAATGACTGCTTTTATGCTAAATATTTTCTCTCATTACTTGTGATTGATTTTTATTTCATTCTTTAGTGAAATAGATTCCGGCTATAGATTAGCGTGGTTATGTTTTGTTTATAGGCTCTGACTCGTATGCCACCCAGCTCTACACTGTTTTTTTTTTATTTTAGTTGTGATGTTAATTCGACATCATAAGAGCAATAAGATACACCTAATAGTGTGTATTTATTCAATACGAATACGGTTAGCTTAAATTTTGCACGATTGAACGGTGCCATTTAATTGCCTCCAATGCCAATGTTTAACGTGAAATTTCAATTTAATAGACTGTCGCGAACCAAAGTTAGGGTACAAATCATAGCTACCTAGACATCGAGTTTATGTCATGTATTGGGGAAATACGCGGGAGGAATATTAAATAATGATCATCTTCACAGTTCTTGTAGCATATTCAGAAGCGGGCCTTCATTGAGAAAGCGTTTACCTCTGTTGGACATCTCTGCTGCCGCATCTGTCCATCCGGGTGATGGTGCATCTCATGGGGGCTCAGGCCGGATAGACTTTTTTAGCCAGGCATCACGTATGATTTCAACCTTAATGAGTTTGAACCTGCTGTTCTTCAGCATCTGATCGAGGTGGACGCTTTTTCTTTATTAGTGTGTCTGGGTGATAGTGTCAACCCTACTGAGCTGTATCCGGACAGGCTGTAGTTTTCACGAGTGACTGTGCCTATTCCCAGCCACAGTTTCCAGCGGCGCATTCGATTGGGTACAGAAATTAATCCTTCTGGGCTTGACATGCGCGAAACTTCGTTCAGGTGTCTAATTTTACTTGTAAAACTGAGTTTCAGGCATTAACCCTAACTCGATTGTTCTTGAGACTTCCGGAAACACACTCTCGCTTATCGAACAACATATCTTAGAAACTTGATCAACTTCAAAGCACTGAAACAAATTTAGCTGTTTGTATATAGAAAACTTTTCCCTAAAAAGCTAAGAGAGATTGATATGAGGTGATGTTGAGTCCACTATAGATATATGAGTTACTCTATATGTATATCGTAGATATTCCAAATTACATCAATGAACCCCGCTTAGTTCTCGATATACGGTTTATATAGGCCTCTCCCTGTTCTTTGCAAATTAATAGTTTCGGTTCACACCCTTTGTTTTCAAGCAGTCCAAGCAGTCAGCATTTCTACCTCCAGCTCCCATGAGTACTGATGGCAAGTACGTGGACGTGAAAATTTTTAAGTTAAGTAATCAAACTTCAAAAACAAGGTGGGCCTACAGGAGGATTAATTTAATTCAAATAAGGAAAGCAAGCACGCTAAAGGCTCTAGCAACGCATTGAGGCACTGACATATCAAGTGTTTGCATGCTGCATATCAGTAGTTGTTATCGTGAAAGATTCGTTACCTGTAAATGATAAGGACCCCGCAGTCCACTCAGTTTCTTTATCAGACTCTCCAGCTCTTCAAGGATAATTTCATGGTGTGCGCTTCTGCCGATTCCTAAGTTGCGGAGATGGTGCAGCGTGAAGCGGCGCTGAGTTTTCCAAAATTCCCCGTTGGCGAACATTATGCCTGTAATCGAACGGCAATTAAGACTGTACAAAGTTGGATCGACCTCAGACACATGTGAATACAATTACTTACATCAATGGAACGCTAACGTTCATGAGAAAAAGAGAATACACAGTTGCTTGAGTTTAACAGTCCTATGTTGTCTATAGAACTATCTCTACAAAGTTCTAAAGAAATTGAAAGCAAAGTTCTCTCTGCTACATGGTGTAGAAAAATTGCTGTATAAAATTGTGAAAAACAACGGTCCATCATCGCATATAGTTGTTAGCCATTCTTATACACCCTTTACGCAATACTAGAGTGTCCGCGCTGTCAAAAATGACAGCGAAGAAATTGTGATGAGCTGTATTCATTTATCTTAATTTTCTCAATAACTTCCTTATGTAGAATGCACGGCAACTGCTAACTTGAATTATGGAATACTAGCTGGACCCGTGAAAAAATTCACGGTTTCTTAACTTTATTTGAAGTGTTTGGAAAATTTCCTGGCACCGATATGTTTGTTACTGGATTTTAATGTAATTCGTTGCACACCTAATTGTGCCGTGTTTTTTACTGCAAATCGGCAATTGCCCAACCAGGGAGTAGTTGTCCTCCTGGGGGTAGTTAAACTTCCTAGGCTTAGTTAACTTCCTAGGTCTAGTTGCCATCCTGAGGGTAGTTGTCGTCCCAGTGGGTAGTTATCCTCGCTGGGGGTAGTTAGCCTCCTATGGGGGTAACTGTCCTCCACAGCACCAGTGGATATTCTACATTTACTCAATATTTTCACTTATCATAGTTTGGCCTTAGTAGTGCTTCTAAGTTATTGTTAACCCACCCCGTCTTAGCTCACGTCCGCCGCTTACCTCCTCTGTCTTTCGTTACGCAGTCCGTCTAACTTACATCTCGCCTAACCTTT
>LQNS02278161.1:11019002-11053632 GCA_001587735.2 Parhyale hawaiensis
ATTTTCAACAGTAAATACAGAGGTGAAATAGTCGTTCAGGATTGTGGCTTTGTCTCTTAGGCTATTGGTGATTTCACCGTCAGGTCGTTTGAGCGGACCTAGAGTTTCTTTCATTTACATATTTATAGAATGCCTTTGGGTTGCGTTTCGCCATAGCGGCTACGGAAACTTCCTTCTCCCTTTTTGTGGTTCTGACTCAAAACATGATATGATACACGTTTAATTCAAAGCTCAGTTTAATTAACGACATCATTTGACATTGAATAACTTTAAAGGACCTATAAGTGACCTCTACTTGTATTTTATCTCTTTTAACTTTCATATTCACATCATATTTACCAAAAGCTTTAATTTCATATCAAACTTGATATGTTTATTCCAAGAACTAGATATGTCATAATGAAGATGTATGTGAAAAAGCTTATGACGTCAATAAAAAAATTGTCCAAAGGCGCCAAGGTGGCACCCGTCAAATTCTTTAAGTAGACACCCTATACTACTACTTTGAGCAAAAGAATTGCATATATACCCAACTTGACGGTTAGGCCAAAATTTGGGACATGGCTACTCGACTACCAGTCCTCTATATCCTACTAACATAATGGCAGTAGCTCATAGAGGGTGGGAGCGTAAGTTCCGGTGTCTCTTTGGGAATGGGCCTGTTGGTTCGTCTACTGCCGCCTATCTAATCTAATCAAAATAAATATATAAACAAGCAAACAAACAGATAAATACATATCGGTCATTTTTATATTGTAAATAGTTTCGATAAAAGATGTTAGTCACCAGTGAGCAATACTTTTCTTGACTACCAGTATGGCAGCATGCTTCTCTATCAGTATATTGCGTCAGTAGATTTGCCGAACTGCCAGTTTAGCATCGACTTGCAGCTTAGCAGTAAATTTCGATTACTATCATACCATTGCCGTAGACTTTTCTGACTACCAGTACAACAAGGACTTCCTTGGCTACCAGCATGAATGGTACAGCTGTGCACATTAGAAAATCGGAGCTGGCACCTACCTCTTTCTCCACCGTAAAGATCTTCGTTGACTGGAAGCTCGCGTCTGCCAAGCAGATCTTGGTTGCAAAGAGCCTCATTGGCAGCCTCCCAGCCGCTGACGAGCAGTGTGGGCGATGATCCCATGTACAGGCCCACAACACTGCCATACTTCCGTGCTAGAGCGTCGAACGTGCGATGTGGCTTGGTTGGATGGATGGAGAACACGAATCCGAACACAGGAACTCGGAACGGACCTATGAAACAATTGAGTTCATAACAATAATAATTACACCAAGGAATATTGTATTAAATTTAAATGTGTTGCTTCAGGTGGATGTAGACTTCATGATTTATCTTTGATACTTTTGAAAATTTCCGACTGAAGTTAGAGTGGCGTTATATTCGCGGCTCGTCCCACGCAAAAACGATGCTGCGTTGCGTTAACAGCGGGAAGGTCAGCGGCGAGTTATCTCCACATTGCACGTAACCCTTGCAAATGGTTTGTCTGGTACTTTTAGCATGAGCTAGTATGTCTTGAAGTTCAAAGTGTCAATGCTGTTGTGTTTCGAATATAATGGGGTATTTTGTTGTGCAGTCTCTCTACCCGAACAGTGAAGTTATTAATAATATTTCGTTACTAGTCTGCAACTGGAAGTCGTAAGCGTTGAGAAAAAATTAAACAAATTAAAAAAAATAATAATAATATAAAAGCTAATCGTTGGTCAAGTTATGTTTTCAATTAGTGAAAATACCGATAGATACATAGAGATCTGTAAATGGATACACGAGCAAATGCCTCTGAATAAGAAAGAGCAAACCAAATACAAAAGAAACTAGAGAAGCAGTGTGATAGTATGTACGTACCTCTGCCTAAGAAAGCACTGTTGAAGAAATATTCATATTGGTCCTGCGTTCAGAACAAAGCAAACGAAGATATAATTACTAAAAATTTATTGTGTTATGCGTGTTTTTCAACTTGCCTAACAGATCCTACACGTATCATGAAGATTCGTTCAAGGGTTTGGGTTCTCTTACTGAAAAAAAGAGAAACAAAAAGCCTAGCAAATTTTCATAACAAGCTGCTCATATCTGGAAAACATTCCTAACATTTCTTGCAAATTTCATGATCTCTAAAACTTTTTAGGTAATGCTGGTAAAATAAACAGGTAGATAAAGAAACAAACTAACGAACAAACTATAATTCAATGAATCTTCACCAAAAGTCATTCATTTTCTTCTCTTAACATACATAACATTCTCTGTGAAGCTTATGAAGATCCGCCGATAACATTTTGAGTTATCCTGGTGACACATAAACAGATAAACTCCGTCGGAAAGGTAGCCTTCTTGGCGGAGGTAGAAATTCTGCAGAAACTTAATACAAAATCATTAGGGTATTAATTTTGTTGATATAGATCACGCAGCCATAAAAACTAGAGAAACAGGAAATGGACGTGGGGCAATGTATTATATTATGTTTTATGAAATTTTACCTAAATAAAAATCTTCTTGCAACTTTTGTCTTGATTATCATAAATTGAGTAGTTTAATTCTCTTTTTCCACAGCAAAAGCGGTCTCACAGAGGAAGAGAGAAGTGTCCCTAGCTATGGCGTTCCCACACAGGATTAACGCACATAGGAACAGCAAGTTGGGGAAAGAAAGGAAGAACAGAGGAAAGAAATATCATCGTTATTATTAAACTACACTAGACTCGTGACGTAGGAAAGGAGAAACTCCATGAGGTTGACAAAGCTAGGAGTACGAAAGTGGAAAGAAGCCAAGTGGGCATGAAGGAAAGACGTCCATGTACTGCTGTTGCTCCATATCAACCAAGGAGGTTCTAATAGGGAGGAGTGCACACTCTCTATTTACCCTACGGGAGCGTTTCGAGTAAACTTTTCCCTTGAACTGGCTGAGTGGCTTATCCAATCGGAGAGCGGCATTGCGTCACGCAGCCTGTATAGGAAGGAGTCCTGAGCTCAAATTTTTATAGCCATTAACCATCGACAAATTTCCGAACGGATAGAAGTATATAAAGGAAACGTGTATCCTGTATACGAGCTTATGATAGAAGTAACAGGATGAACACTGGGATATAAATGTTCAGATATGATTTTCATGCAAAAATATTGAAGAATTGCCTATCTGTATCTTCCTCAAGGAGTTTCTAATGGGAGGAGCATGCCAATGCACTCTTTGGGCGAGTAAACACATGGCTTTGTCACGTGATTGAAGCTGGATTTTGGAGTCCTTAAAGTGGCTGAAGTGGTATTGGTCAGCACATACAATTAAGGAAGATCCAGACAAGCAGTTCTTCAATATTTTTGCACAGACAATCGTGTCTGAAGATTCATTTCCCAGTGCTCACCCAGTTACTTTTATCATCATCATATGGTATTCAGGATACAAGTTTCCTTTACATACTTCTCTCGGCTCGGAATTTCGTCAATTGCTCATGGCTATAAAAATTTGAGCTCAGGACTCCTTCCTATATAGGCTGCGTGAGGCACTGCCGCTCTCCGATTGGATATGCAACTCAGCCAGTTTAAGGGAAAAGTTTACTAGCAACGCTCCCGTAGGATAAATAGAGAGGGTGCGCTCCTCTTTATTAGAACCTCCTTGATCTTCCTGTGCTGACCACTGCCTTCGTCTTACTGTATGAGAGCAGTTCAGCCACTTTAAGGACTCCAAACGTCAGCTTCGATCACGTGACAAAGCCATGTGTTTACTCTTCCAGAGAGGGCTTGGGCTTGCTCCTCTCATTAGAAGCTCCATGATATCAACATAACTCTTAATAATTCTTTTTGAGGCTCCATCCGTCCGTACGTCCATCCATTCGTGTTTCTATACGTGACACGTTTCAGTATTAGGTAGGGGGAACTTCAATTTGAAAGAAACTCTGATTTTCGCTTAAACGAAGTTCAACCACAGCAGTCTTCTTTAGCGCTTCTTAAAAAAATTTCAGTCAATTTCAAAACAAAAACATGAAAATCATCTCACTCGTATCTTATCTATCATTTTTCATTTCGCTCACAACATATTATCACATCATATTACGTTCGTTTTGCTTGTGGTGCTCGACGTTTTTATTTGGGCCAGCCAAATATCATGAAATATGAAGATAGATTACGCAACAGGAGAATAGGAGAAGGAGTCAAGTACAAATTTTAGCTGCTACTTCTCGCAGGTCTTAGGTAGAAGATTCACTGCCTGACTCGGGACATATTTAGCCTTTCTATGCATGGGATTCGTTTAAGGCAAATCTTTGATTGAGTTTTTGATCCTGTCAGGCATAAGCTATGTCTCAAATTTTTTAAATGAATTTCTTCCTGGCAGTTCGAGAAACTCAGTCTAGATTAGAGTTCTTTTGTGCGTATTCCATTTCACTAATGCTTTCTTTAGCTGATTCTCTTTGATGCAGCTGAAACTTCACGCTGAGCTGACGCTTTTTCATATTGAATTTACATTGCAGCAAGGAGCTTCAGTAGAGAAGGAGGGAGCTTTGTGGCCCAGTTACAGACTTGCCAGCGAGTCAACCATATCTCTTATGGCTGAGACGCTCATTGGTGGAAAAGACGGGGGAGCACGGAGTTTCACGGGGGAGCAGCAGACGAACCGAGTTGCTGATATGCGATTGGTGCTTAAGTGGCTGGCTGCAGCCATAAGAGACTCTTTACTGACATGCAATTGGTGCATGGGACAACTGGCTGACAGCCATAAGAGACTCTTGAGCTTCAACGGGCTAGGCTACTGGCTCCCTCCTCTATAGAAGCTCCTTGCATTGCAGCCAAATTTCAACGCTTGAAGTTCATATATCGGTTGGTATCCAGTATACGGTACTGAGCATTTCCGGTGAATTTTTTTGACTGAACTATACTTTCTTGGTGCTGCTTAACGTTTGCCCAATTCCAAGCTGATATTTGCGTTTTATTTTGCAGGGGAAATTTTACTCTCGCAAAACTCATGGCTGTACAACTTGCGTTACATTAATTAATGGAAGATCACTCCTGTAGGGATGAGACCTATTTTACAGTAAAACCTATACTAGGAACCGGAACAATAAAAGCGTAATCACAAAAGTAATCACAAAGACAAAGCCCTGTCGTCATTATTGACGACAGGGCACTTTGTCTCTGTCTGGCTGGCTGTTGGATAGGTTAGGTCAGACGAGCTGCGCAAAGTCAAATGAGTGATAATAGCGCAGCTTAGGATTGCTACATTTTACAAAGTGAGAACGTTAACTAATTGTGGATTTCTCAAGGATCACCCACGCGTTACGTTAGCGTACACAAAATAATTATTATGTTAGGGTAGACCGACATTGATGAGTTGGAAAGAGTTCATCAGGGATAAATGACGGGCATTAACTAATTTATGGGGTGTGTTACTTTAGAAGAGCTGCATTAGGTTAAACTCGAGTAAATTGCTGTAGCGTAACGTGCGCGTGGCGTGGTCTCGCTCATTTTGGAAGGTATAGACTTTATTCAACTGTGGAATTTCCACGAGTCCCGCTAGTAACTCTTAATCTCTGTCGGTACTAACCAAAGTATATTTCAAACCATTAGACTGGCTGTCTACTGAAGAAGTTTTAGAATTTGTAGGAGATTGACTTACCTACAGCACTGTTTTTCAGAAATAGAAATTGATAATGTAATCTAGAGATACTATCAAGTTATTTTATATGAGCTGACTCACCTGGAGGGTAACCAGAAGGTTTGCTAGTCGAGTACCAGAGAAGGTACACAAACAACAACGCCAGAACCAAAGTTACAAACATTGTTACAAGCTGAAAAAAGTCAATTTATGTGACAGCTAGACGCTGTCATTAGTTGAAAATGTAAATTTAGTAGAACAATTAATGCCTTTTGAAATAAAAGAAATCTTTCCGCATAGTATCAACATCATACAAAAACACGACACAAGCATTATTTTCTGCCTGTACTCCCCTGTATTGATGTCCTATTTTAAACAGCATCGCTTCTTAATAGAATACAACAGGGCTAATTAGATTCATATCAGAATAGCTGGCCCGACCTTTCAGGTTAGGACTTGCAAATTCTACGGTAGTTAACAAATACTATGAAGTTTTATGTTATAATAAACTGCCCGTGACCCGTTGGAACATCAACACCATCTTCTTTCCCTTCCCAAACGTCAGGTGTTTTTTTATTTTAGCTGATCATAGACCTCATGCTCTTTGTCCCTGTTCACCAATGCTCGTTCGTGTCTTTCCTTTGCAAGGAATATCCAGCCCACAGACTAAAGAAGACACAGACTGGCAGTTCTTCAGTATATTTTTGCAAGGGAATAGTGGCAGAATTATGACGTCACAGTCCTCATTTTGTTGCTTTCATCGTAAGTTGGTATACAGGACACGAGTTCCATTTGCATAGATAAAGTTTTTCGAAAGTTCATCGATGTTTCTTGACTGCAAAACTCTGAACCCAGGCGGATTTTTAAATTTAGTAAATCGTCCTAAATGTGAGTTAGTTTACTTTCTAAGACGCTAAGAGTATGCAATGCTCATTCTCGTAATAAACTTATGGCTTGTTCGTTAATATTTTCTCGTTTTGCCCACTCCAAATATTATTGTCGTTATTTAAATGGTTCATGGCACAACGCTGTTATCTGAAGGATGACGTTCAGCTCGAGGTAGAGCTGAGCTGTACTTAGAAACTGTCCGTCTGATTTTCATTAGTCTGTGCTCTGTCTGTGAGCAAAGGAAATATTTATGTAACGTAGTCCAATTCTGTTTCCCGTATCACTTTTAAATTAAACTAGACGACCCGTGACCCGTTGGATCGATTGCCATCACGATCGTCTTCGCTTTTGCAATAAAAGCAGGTGTTATTTAGCTGGGCATAGACCACCTGCTATTCGGCCCTCCTCTTCTGCCCATCAAGGAGCGGCCCGTTCGGTTCATTATCAACAGATTCTTTGCTTCTCTAACNCAATAAAAGCAGGTGTTATTTAGCTGGGCATAGACCACCTGCTATTCGGCCCTCCTCTTCTGCCCATCAAGGAGCGGCCCGTTCGGTTCATTATCAACAGATTCTTTGCTTCTCTAACGAATATTCAAAACCCAGGTTGTAAGCAAAGTCAAATTATTATATGTTACGCATTTCAGTTGTATTGCCCATGGAACCGCTGAATTGATCATGCCCGTTCTTGAGGCCCAGCTCAGTTTAACTTCCGTATCACAGATACAATCGAATTAAAGAGCTAATCTATGACAGATAAGACAGGCCATAGGCCATATACCCCCCTAGGTTCATCGAATTTCTTCCCTATCTAAAAGTAAAAAAAAACTGTGTCAAACAAGACACAAGTAAATAAACAAGACACAAGTAAATAAACAAGACACAAGTAAATAAACAAGACACAAACAAATAAACAAGATACAAACAAATAAGCAAGACACAAGCAAACAAGACCGGCTCACAGACTTTTAGTATAATAGAGATATGTAGATAGATTAGACGTGCAAATTCACGCAGCCGAGCTCAGATTTATCTGCCGTATCAAGGATACAACCGAGTCATATTTCTAATTTCTTTCTATCTGTTACTGAGGAAGAACGTGACACAAAAGGCAGGTACGTACGTAGGTACTAGCGCGGGGGGGGCAAATTTTTTAACTTTTTCAATCAGGGACCACATGGGCATTCAAAAATTGACGGAAAGGCCAGGTCAGCAGCCGATGCATAAGTCGTATCAAAGTTAACATATTTGCTGCAGATATGCAATTTTTGAATCAGTCTTACAATACGAACTTGAAATGAGTTAATACATCTAAGATCCCAAAACCTTCTGTGGGCTGGATTAAAAAAACTAACGATCCAGATGTGGCCCATAGGAGGCAGTTTGCCCACGCCTGGCATAGACTATAAATGCTGATAATATCGGTGTAATCGGAAAAACAACTGAAGCTTTCGGAAAAATAAGTGAAGTTTTCGGAAAAACAACTGAAGCTTTCGGAAAAACAACTAAAGCTTCCGGTAAAACAACTGAAGCTTTGGGAAAAACCATTAAGAGGTAGCTTGTATTTTTTTTTAATCTTGAAAATCATATTTGGGCAGAAGCAAAGTATTAGTGTTAGGGCTATTGTGCAGTTGTATTTCAGTTCCCAAATGCAAAGGGAAACACACAATAAAAGACAAACCAATTCTTCAACTCAAGAAGCAAAATCCTTATTTCCTAAACAAGCTACAACTTTTTATTAAGCATGAATTCCCCAAACTGATACTGAATTTATGCCAACTATGGTAGGACTAAGAAATGCTGGTAATATCGGCGAAATTGAAAAATATTGTAGAATTTGGAAAAATCGATATGGGGAAGCCTAACACTTTTTTCTGAAGAATTCTTGAAAAGTCAAAACCCAGCAGATCCTACCCATATTTGTATAGAAGAAAGGTATTAGCATCAGGGTTGTTACGCCGTGGTATTCCAGTTCCCAAACGCAGAGGGAAACGCACAATCCAGGACAAAACAATTTGCAAGCCCAAGATGATATGTTCTCATTTTTTAAATAAGCTATAACATTTTTGCTTGAACATGAATTTGCCAAACCGATACTGAATTTTTAATAAGTAGGGTATAGACCAGGGATGGGCAACCTTTTTATTAACTCAGGGGCCACTAAGACTTTTCAAAAAGTGACAGACGGGCGGGACCAGCACCCACTGAATACATATCAAGCAAACAAAGACAGAAAATACAGTGTCTGGAATTAAAAAAAAAAAGTTTTTGCTGTTGGTATATGTAATTTTATAATAAAACTTATATTAAGTGCTTAAAATGGGCTAATTTACCGAATATCCCCTAGTTTTGGCGGGCCGGATTAAAAACACTAGCGGGCCGGATGTGGCCTGCAGGCCGTAATTTCTCCACTCCTATATTAATGTATTTATTGTGCGCGTTTGATGGATTTGTGCGATCGATCCATCGCGCTGCGCATTTGGTGGATGTTGTAGGTATTAGGCCGTAATTTCGGGTAAGTTGGACTATGTTCGGGTTTAATGTCGGGTAGGTTAGGGGAGGCAAAGACTGTTTTTTTTTTTTATTTTAAAATTTAAACGATCCACCGATTGCGCAACGCGATCGATCGATCGCGCAAATCCATCAAACGTGCGCAACATATTAATATATAGATGTTATAAATGGACATATAGTATATTGAAGTGATTACAAGTTAATAAAGAATGTTTTTTCGTCCTATGGTGCTTACATAGCTCGTACATTTATACTGGTAACGCAACGTACATGCAAAACTACAAACATTGGATAAATAAAACACATCTTATAATTATTTTCCGCCCAGCTCTCTGCTTAACTGCTTTTGTTAGTGTACATATCGTAATGAAAATAAATCAGTTTCTTTTTAGATATTTCGGGAGTTACTTTGCTTTCGGTTTTTTGCGACTCTGTACACAACATCACCCATACACAACCGCTGGTAATGCTAGAATGCCACTGCTGTGAAGGATGAGTAGTCAGTAGATACGATGTACATGTTTTTCTCAGTCAATTGATAAGCCAAAGAGATTGGAGCTCCTCGAAGCACAAGTGCTCAACGAAAGCGCTCGTTTTGATTGAAAACATATTATTTACCAAGCACCATCTCGTGGACGGCGACCAAATATATCTTTTTACGGCCGTATTATCACTTATCGACTTTTTCAACTTCTTGAACTACACGAGATTTTCCCAGTGCTACCATGCCCGATATAATTCCATATGGGATAGAGTAGCACATTGCCGTACAGACTATAGTATATGTACACGAGAGCCAAAAATTACCGGCAGGAAATTTGAGTGGTTACTTGCTTAACGAAACAAAGTTCCAAGTATCGGAAATTAATCAGTCTGACAATGGCTGTCAAAATTAACCGAATAGAGAAATTTCTAGGAAAATCATAGTTTCGTTATTTAACGATTAAAACTTTACTGCCCAGTGCTGGGTATTAGGCGAACAATATCATAGCAAATATACAATCTTAATTTTTTTTGTTTGCAAGCTGGGTTCCAAGTCGAGTACACGTAGTGTGTCAATAAAATGCTACCCACGACTCCAGACCCTGAATTACAATTTTATAAGACGCTTGAGAAACAGAGCTGGCAAATGCTTGGGTTGGAGCCCTTGGACGATTTTAGGAAATGAAAAGTTTTTGTTTACAAGCGGTTTAAGCTTTGAATATGTCAGTAACGCAGCATTACTTAATATTTCCCTAGTTTCATTACAACATTACGTGTCGACGTGGTGCGACGGCACTCCTCAAATTAAAATTCACTATCATCTTTTTTTTCGTAAGCTGGTGCTGGAATGAATGAAACTCAATAATTATGAAACAGTTTGTATTTTAACAATCAATTGAATTCTTCGTTTGGAGCAATTTGCAGTTAAAGAAAATCGATTGACAGGACGCCGCTGTTTGGTCTAATTTACAACTATAAAAATTTAATTGACGGGGGTTCGTCGTTTTGTAATAACCCTGAATTGTGGAGGTCCGAGTGTCAATCCTGTGATGCCCTCCGTGTCCGGCACGACATCTTCCGGGGGAAGCGAGAAGTTGAAGTGGGCGGTGAGGCCGGCGAAGAGAAGAAATGAGGACATTCTCACTATCGATTCCCCAATGCAGACACGTTTTCCTGTAATGATGCAAAAATATGCAGAAATACAGATCAAAAAAATCTGCGTGGACTGACCCAAAGCTGTACCAGCTTCAACAATGAATATATTACAACATTGATAATTTTACTTTCTAATGGTTATTCATTTCTGCCTTAACCAAGCATGTAGATGTGGTATTAGAAATTTAAAGAACTGTGCTCTAGATTTGGCAAGAGAAAGTAAGGGAACTGTGTCCTCCATCTGGCAGCAGTCCGGGGGAGAATTGGACCCTCTTCTGGTCACGTAATGTAGAATTGAGAACTGTACTCTCGATGTGGTAGCATCCAGGGAGAGAACCGCCATCGATCTGGCAGCATCCAGGAGAAATTTGACCATCGACTTGGCATCATAATATATGAAAACTGTGCCCTAGATCTGGTAGCATCCAGGGAGAGAACGGCCCTCGATCTGGCAGCATCCAGGAGAAATTTGACCATCGACCTGGCTACATAATGTATGAAAACTGTGCCCTCGATCTGGTAGAATCCAGGAGAAATTTGACCCCCGATCTGGCTGCATAAAGTATGAAAACTGTGCCCTCGATCTGGTAGAATCCAGGAGAAATTTGACCCTCAACTTGGCTACATAATGTATGAAAACTGTGCCCTCGATCTGGCAGCATCCAAGAGAAATTTGACCCTCGACCTGGCTACATAATGTATGAAAACTGTGCCCTCGATCTGGTAGAATCCAGGAGAAATTTGGCCCTCAACTTGGCTACATAATGTATGAAAACTGTGCCCTGGATCTGGTAGCATTATGCTCGAGAACTGTGCTCCAAATTTGATAGCAGAAAACTGAACTTTTTAGGCTGATGGCCGCCTAAAGAATCTCTTCTCGAGTAATGGAAAGGGTTTCTTTTAGTCTGCGAGAAGAAAGAAGTCACAGGGCAGTCCACGCTACTTCGCCAGGCCAGCCTTGTGAACTCCCAGAGGGGTCATCCGGAGCAGGTAGTCGTGTGAGGAGTTCAGGTGGTCAACCATAGCTCCTTTGGGGACTTTGTAGCCCTGCAATATAGGTTATCCCGCATTATATTGTATCTATATAACTAATATCTCCGGTCGTCAATAATAACATTAAATAATTTTTATCGACCCCACTTAACTTCTCGCCATGGCATTGTGGACTAGTCATTGCACTGTCAGTTGCCTCATGTATTCGTCATATGCAGTAGATTCGTCAGTATAGCAGGTTACAGGACGGTGTAAAACAGAGGCACTGTAACCTAAGGAACTCAATTAATATAGATGAAAATCATTGACGTAACGATGATATTTATCTTCAATGCAGTATTTTACCTCAATGTATATTATTATGGGAAGTAGTTTACCTGGTTGGATGTAACTTAGGTACATAGATGAAGTACCATCGATGGAGACAGAAATGGCTGGGTGTAATTCATGTAGATAGATATGGCTACCATTGTGGTAAAAAAATTTACTTGGAGAGTTGCAGTTTTCCGTGAGTTATACAATTTACTTTGCTTAAAGAAACCGCCTGGCAGCAAGCAACTTACCTGCAGCGAAATAAGTTCCCTGAGAAGAAACATTTGGTCTCGTAACAAGTAATTTAATTGCAGGTAAATAAGTTCCTGGACTGACAAGAGGCAATTCACCTGGAGAGTGGTGGCCTGTGTACAGATGTGCTGCACAGTAAGTGGAGCAACCGACCGGTATCGCATCACCTCCGTCAGGAATGCCATCGTCTTCACCAGCCTGTGTGAAGAGAAGTATTTTATCAGACATTGACTTTAAGGTGAAGAAAGGAATTACAGCATTTATGCGATATCTACACTAACGCTGTGGCTTATAGAGCACACTGTCAATAGGTTCAGTTAGAATTTGACAGCGGAACAATTTATGCATGCTCTGTCTTTTATAGCAATGCTGCCCTTACAGAGATGCTTTGCTCATATCGATGCTGTGCTCATGCTCATAAGGTAGCAAGTCTAGTACCCGTCCACAATGCTAGTAGCCGTGCACTTGGCACCAAAGAACTTCCTGTGTGAAAACTAGCAGTGCTAGAAAGCCGTACATAGGATCAAACTGTAGGCTAAGTAGTGCCGCAGAAGCCCAAAAAATGGCAGGTGAAAAAATAAAACTATAAAAAATGGTGGTGGTTTTCACATTTTTTCACTACAAACATGACAAAATGTGAAAACCACTACATTTTTATTGTTTTATTTTTTTCGCCCGTCATTTTCAGGGATGGTGCGGCACTAATTAGCCTACAGTTTGAGCCTATGTACGGCTTTCTAGCACTGCTAGTTTTCACACAGGAAGTTTTTTAGTGCCAAGAGGACGGCTACTAGCATGGTGGACGGGTACTAGACATGTTACCCTAAGATGATTTCTCGAGAGGATGCTGTGTTGTTGTGTTAAAGGCTTTCACAAGCCGCCAAGTATCACTCAAAGTATTAATTTCGATTCGGTGTCATGAATGCACCAGGATATTATATACGTCGATCTGTTTATCGCTTAGTGAAAACTGTTTGGTCGACATCGGTCTTCATTACATTGTAGATGAACAGACGATGGTGTTTACTGCGCAGTTGATGAATAAATTAGCAATACTAGCTTGGAAGTTTAACGAATGCAAGCTGTGGGTATAGTAATTTAACGTCAATATTAGAGTATTGAAAGGGTATTTCAAAATTTTCATCTACAAGAGGATGACCCGTAATCTCTAATTGATTGTAACGCCTGATGAGACAAACAGAGCATCCACTCACTTTGGCTTATCGTCAATGGTAGGCAGAAACTGTCCCGTTGCCTTGAGATGTTCGTCCAGCTCCTTCTGCACAGCTGCCTGCCAGTCAGGGTGCAGGCACAGGAACAGTACGCAGAAACCAATCAAAGACGAGCTTGTATCCGTGCCACTAACGAAAAGGTTGTTACTGAGCACAACCATCTGCGATTCTGGAACAA
The DNA here is from genome assembly GCA_001587735.2 of Parhyale hawaiensis. NCBI lineage: Eukaryota > Metazoa > Arthropoda > Malacostraca > Amphipoda > Hyalidae > Parhyale > Parhyale hawaiensis. Next base: position 11,032,606 of record LQNS02278161.1, read on the forward strand.
ATAAACTGCCTGATTCGCTTATATACAAAGCTACAAAGCTGAAAGGGCGCTTTTCGTGTGCTTTGAGAGTGAGAGAAACAATGGACTGGCTAATTGCAGTCGTAACGTCTCCTTCGGGAACAGCAGAAATTTCTTGGCGAATTCACGCCATAACAAGTACAATGAACTATGAACGAGAATGATTTCTGCACAATATAATTTTTTTGGCCTAACTATGTTACTAGTCTATGTAGAATAATTTTTTTTGGATCACTGCGTAAGATAACAGCTTTTTCAGAGAACTACAAACAATAGTATTTTTCATCAACCTATAACGGAAGCCAGTGTATTAGCGTTAGAACGGGTTTAGCTGTGCTTACTCTATAGCGAATCTCAGGAGAGTTTAAAAACCCAGCTCACATTGAAGGGAGCGTAGTCCTTGGCCAAGCGCAAATTGGGCCTCTCTTTGGGATGTTTCCCAACGTATTAGCATTTCGGTGACAATTGTAGACAACTCTTAGAAACAGCTGTTTTTTTCTATTTGAATAATGTACAGTATAAGCCATTTGCAACCCATACGTAAGCCAAACCTTCTTTTGATGAATATTTAAAATATAACCTCCGATCCAGCCAATCACGGCCAGTGCGCGTACTACGGCCCGATTGATGCAAGTTCGCTACCCGAATGTTTCAATCACGAGACTGAGGTCAGAAGGGTTAGAAAATAATCCCGATTAAACTGGAAATTAGATGAAGACTGCCATCTATTTAATTTCTAATCTGCAAATGAAAACTAAGTTCTTATTTGTGAGTAGCGAACTGACATCAGTCGGATCATTTTACTCTCGGTGACTGTGGATGGTTTCCATTGTTGTCTGCCCATTACAAACAACGACTATTATACATATATCGTATTTATCAATGCTTTCTCTTGTTTTCTGAACGTTTTCCTAAATCCTAAGATCAAGGCAACTGACGACATCAAAGGGTAAAATCTCAAGGAGAAGATGCCCTGGTGCTTCATTAAGCGCTGCGTCAGCCTCGTCGTGAATTGGGCGTAATAATTATTGAGATTTACGCGCATCGTTCCACTGTTAATGTGAAGTGAGTAAACTGATAGCCTATAGAGTATTATAGACCGAAACTTTGGCCTCGCTGTCTCGATGGCATGGATACCTTTTTTGTAATTCCAGTATCCGGCACCAAATTTTTTTTATACGCCTGGTGCTATCTTCTGTGACCTGGAAAAATTATCACAAAATTGGGAAATACGAGAAAAATATCCCCGCCAACACTACAGTACAGTCCAATTACAAAAATTATGCACATAGATGGCTGTAACTATTGACTGCGTACCTCTTTGTAATGGAAATTGAAAGATAATCAGACTTGTTTATCACCTGAAAACGAAGAATGAATGTCAGGCTTCTTGAGCTCTAAAAGGTAATGGTCGATGAAATCCCTCGGGTTGTTTGGGTCGAACGTCAACTTGTGCTCCTCGATACTTTTCTGCGAAAAAAATTAATAAATAAATTACTGAAATTTTTTTTCGCAATTCGAGCTGATCATGCACGTAAACTGGAAATAATTGGTGGAATGGTATTAAGGATGACGTCACAACAAAGTGTTTGAGGTATGTGTGCAACAGGCGACCCCTTTTAACGTACAGATCAGTAGTGGAGCCAAGAAATTTGTTTTGGTGGAGATAGGCTAAAGTAAAATGTGGAGGGTATCACAATATATGCATATACGTTACCTGACAGCAATATTGGGGCTAATGAGGGCTTTGCTTATTATTTGGGGCTCCAGCCCCATGCTCCCCTTGGTGCCGTGCCGACAGTGATACACACACCCTTGCTGAATTATTAGTTAATGATCTTTCAGTGGATGGCAAAGTCGCCTTAACAGTATGTCTCAACTAAGAAACCTACATTCACTGGTTCGTGCTGCAGGTAAATACCCACTTTGGCCCTGAAGACTGCACGGCTGCAGTCCACCACAGATTGTCCGCGATATCGCATCGTAATGAAGGAATAAATAGTAGCACACTGGCCACTTTGAAACCACTGTAGAAAGCCGAGATTAAAATCACTGAGTACCTGCCGAAATGCCTCTGCGTAAAATTGCGCTAATAATGCATCCACAACTACTACTACCAACATTCTAGTAACACTTTTGGCACGCATAATTATGTTTCCGAAGGCTCAATAAAACATTGGGACCATTAGCTGCGGGAACTCGTTCATGTGACTATTATGTATACACAAACTTTGACAAATTCGCTGGCATCCTTTATGGCTTTAATTTGGTTACCTTAGCCCACCAGTCCAGAGCAGAGCTTCCGCAGGAATGGGATGAAATCCGCGATGCCTCCAGCAACCTGAGGAATGACATACCCTTATAAAACTACGTGCGTAATGGTTCGTGAAGGTCTATGTGAAACCCTTGGTTCCTTTTTTTAAAACCTTAAAGTTTATTCATGAAGGAAAAAATCTGTTTTTTTTTCTTGTTCTGCTTGGAACTCAAAGGGATCCTTTTAGAGCTTCAAGGTTCACTACTGTACATGCAGAGGGATCGGGAAGGTTCTCAAGGTATGCTGAGTCTTACTGCGTGGATCATTTGGGTGGCAGCGTTGGTTAAACCAGGACAATATGTACTACTAACAGGTTCTTAAGGCCTCTATTTTGAATCCAAACGTGCAATATAGAAGTCAACTACTCAGCATTGCATGCACAGCATAGATTTGCATGTGGAGAGTTCCTAAGGGATATTTCACAGGGGGGGGGGGCACCTTCAAAGCGTCAGTGCATTCTAAGACAGCGGGTCCAAAAGTGGTGGCTTTCCACGCCAGTCAAATTAACGAGTTCTCTTCGTTCAGCCTCCCAATTATTCATTCTTGAGTCCGTATTCATTCGCTCCAAATTTGAAGAGGACTCCGAAACTTCACTAGCGACACGAACAAACTCAGTTGGTGGCTAACATTTTATCAAAGCCTTTGTCACACGCACAGCTTTGTTTAAGAGCATGACACAATAGACTATTTAGAAGCTGAGTTGAGGGAAAACATTAATTTCACTGTACCTTGATTAATGTGCATGGGTGTCAACCGAGAGCGCCTTTGATCGAGCATAGACGACCGACTCAGGGGGCAACTAATAGAAACATTCAAGTATGTGAATGGCTTCAAAGACGTTCCTACAACAGCACTTTTGAGAGAGACGTTAATGATCGCGTGTGAAACAACGGTCAAGACCTCAAACGTACACCTGGAAAAGACTCTCCTCCGAAAAGTAGTCGGCGAGGAGACAGTCAACGCGTTTGAAAATCGTCTTGACAAACATTGGGAGATAGACTCTCCACAGTTACGAATACCTCCTCCAGGAACAATGGCTTCGGAGGCCTCCTTAATCCATAATATTTTCTCTTCCGCCCCAGCTAACTTAACGTCTCTAAGCTCCACAAATCTGCAGCAGTTAATGGTGCTTGCATGATCGTCTCTTTGGCCGAGGTCTCTTTAGCACATTTTCTTCTTTCTTCTTCAGTCATCCAAAAGATGCAAATATAATGGTAATTATTTATGAAGGGCCGGGGCGCAAGTCCCGGTGTCTCCTTGGGAATGGGCCGGTTGGTCCGTCTACTGCCACCTATCTAACCAAACCTAATCTACTCTACACCACGTACCTGACCGGACCGGAAAAGCGTGTGGAGAACCTGTACAAGTTCTTGCAGGCGAGCGTCGTCATGATTGAGCCTCTTGCCAGCTATCACCGACCACAGGATGTTGATTGACGTCACTGACAGGATAGGCTGTGGGAAAAGATATATTAGATGCAATAACAGAATGACCGAACGCTTAGATGAACCACTAAGCAATGTCTCAAATCTGGACATCGGGCCATAAAAAGTGCCACACAACTCACTCTCTCATTTTTCAACTACATGCTAGTCGCACAAAAAAAAAGAGCACCATCAGACTGGGATATTTATTTATTACTGCGGAAGCTGCCACGGAAACCACTACTTGCAATACATTGCAATATTCACTTTATGAGGAAAGAGAGCTGCTGAGATTTGCAATTAGTACACTAAAGGTTTCTGCCTTTTAATAATCGTAAGTAGCAACGAATAAATCTGAACATTAGGCTTTACAAGTAAAGTCTTGCCTAACTTCGTGACTCTAAAAGAATTTCTGCTTCCAATCAATAGAAATTAGATTCATTTCGTTATTTACATTTTAACTAAAATAGTAACGTTTTGTCATGAGCATCGGAAAATAAACAAAGACGGTGCTCTCTTGCAATTCAATAAAGCAATATGAGTTAAGCTATTGCCCAACTTTTGTAAGTATTTTCAACAGGAAATATTGCCCCAAGCGACAGTGGGCAAAGGGGGCCATCTTGCTCTTCTTTTTCTCTTCACGTTCGTCTGAAGATTAAAACAAATTCTTTGGATATATTAGAGAGATAGAGACAGTTTCGGTGCCGAAATTTACGGCGAGGGGGAGAGCATAGCACTCACTATTCCTTTTATGCCCTATCTCCCCTCCTAACTACCTTCGGCCGTTGCATCTTTACATGCGTATCGAGTGCTGGTCTTTTGAGGTTGTGGCCTAAAGCGTAGACGCAAAGTCTGCTGTTCGTTTGGAAATGCGTAAAAAAATGAAAAAAATTGATCTGTCGTAACCTTCGGTCACGGCAAATGCCGCGGTTAAATTACTATGTTTTGTTTTGTAAAAGGCATTTATATCATAATTATTACGATGAACATTAATCAAAAGGTTTAAACAACGTAGAAGCAAAGATACACTGCATGACTTCCTAGCGCTATTGTGCTACACTTTAGAAGATGTTATCCTAAAAGATACCTGCAGATGATAAGGACCCCGCAGTCCGCTTAGTTTCCTAATCAAGCTCTCCAGTTCTTCAAGGATAATTTCATGGTGGGCGCTTCTGCCGATTCCTAAGTTGCGGAGATGGTGCAGCGTGAAGCGGCGCTGCGTCTTCCAAAATTCACCGTTGGTGAACATTAAACCTGTGATAGAGAAGACGCAACGTACAAAATATGTACAGATAGACGCATCTCACATTACAGAATGTACAATTGAGGAGCATAATTTGAAAACATTTATTTTTTGAATTGCCAATCGAGAAATCGTGAAGTACTTACAGTAAATAAGAAATGAGGGATACAGTCATTTGAAAATTATTTTAATTATGAAGCGGCCAAAATTAAGGGAGAAAAGGAGGAAGACACCTCTAAATAGTAAGGTAAACCAAAGTTTTTCTACTTCTCTGTGAACAAAAGTATTTAATGTCCATCTGTAAACAGTGTAACAATAACACCATGGCTAAACGCCAAACTTTTGATATTTCTTTGAAAAACACAGTTATTAAATTGTGGAAGGAAATGATATCTTTAAAGTAAAGAGATAATACACAGTGTCTAGATGGATAGTTAAGTGCTATAATAGAAGGGACCCATACTGAGTCCAGTTATAAAGCTGGCAGGCCTCGTATAACTACGGAACGAAAAGGCCGTATCATACAACACACGGCACTGAATTATGGGCTGTTTCATGATTTCAATGGATACAAAGAGAAATGAAGAGTGAATGATATTTCGTGTGTAATAGTGACCAGACAAAAAGTTTCCAAACGGCTGCAAGAAGTTGGCTTATTTACACGAAGACCTCAGAAGAACCTCTTATTAGTGTCAAGAATCTAACACTAAGAATGACCATCGTGTGCTTATATATTTCTTTATATTTTTAACCTATGTTCCGTGTCACGCTCTTGAGAATAGATAGGAAAAAATGCAGATTTCATGATCAAGTTTCTTTTCCATGGAGATCGATGACGAGGTTGCAGATGGCTAAAGTGAAATCCTTATCCTTTTATTGTCTGATGAATTTTTTTCCACGTTAGATATTTTGGCGATCCTTTTCCATTTTGATGGTATTCAGAAGGCAATAATTAGACGATATTGCAGAAGAAGGCTAATTTGGAAGACGGTACTTATCGTTATTAACAATGAATGCAGTTCTTGCTCTTCCAGCTTCTTTTGCCGTTCCCGTGGAGTCTGATATTCATTACTTTTTTTCAACATCGATATTATATTTCCTTTATTTTACGATGTACACATTTAGTAGAAAATCAACGAAGCGTAGTGAAACCGATTTTTTTTAGGTGTAGTAGACGTAGTAATTCTTTATTCCAACTTCTCGTGAGCGAAAATTTTGTTCTGCTGAAACTAACTCACTGAATTCTTTATATGCAGCGAAACAGAAATTCGATGATGTTTCAGCGCTTACTAATACAGTTGATTTTTTGCATGTCATCCAATGGAGGGAAGGAGTGTGTTGAAGACAAATTTAAGTGTACTGCTCACAAGAAAGCGCGTATCTCTTACGATAATTTGAGTTGGTCGTTGTGGCATTTTCCTCTATATGCATTTTAGTAGGTTTGTACAATCAATGAAGAAGTGTCATCACAAATATTTTGTGATGTGGAAGAAGCCGCAAGTCAAAGAAGAGAAGATTCCGCACCGGCCTATATTAAGGAAACACATAGATTATCACGTGAATTTTTTCACGCACGGGTCCACTAGTAATAATAATAAAAAGGTTCGAGCATGTAATTTAGATGTATGAAAAACGGTCTTGAGTTTTCGCAGCAACGAAAGCAAGTTTTCAAGTTTGACTTGCCTGGAAATGAAGGTGAAAAACTAAATTAAGAGACGTGAAGGTAAAAAATACGATGCAAAATATACTAAAAAGAATGTGAAACCTGGCAACCAAAGCGTGATGGTATTTGGAATGCTCTCAAGCCAAGCTACAACGCCACTTATTCGCTTGGACACTCGTGTGCATACTCATATCTGTAAGAACATCGTTCTAGAATATGTTGTACCTATATGCAAATCCAAAATTGAGAAACCCATTTCATGCATGATAATGCACCATGTCATAGATACGAATGACTTACCTCCATGAACTCGATTTTGAGGTTATGGATTGGCCAGCGCAAAATCGTGACCTCAATCCAATAGAGATTCCACGGAAAATTTTTGTAATAGGGTTATGGCAAGAAATCCTATTTACACTGTAGATTTGCGAGTGGAACTGCAGCAGGCGAAACTGCAGTGCAATAATTATAGTACAGGATTGTAGTCGAAGTTGTGCAACTGTTATTGGAAACAGGGGACTGCTCACTAAATATTTATTTAGTATTGTGTCTTCCTACTTATTAAACATTAAGTATTCAAAATTTTCCTTTTATTCTCTATGTTGGACATTCAAAATTAACATAAATTTCATATAACTATCACTTTCCGCTCATCAATAAATTCTTAATCAAATTTTCAACAAGTTATTACTAATGTCAAAGGATATTTATTGTTAGAATTTGATATTTCACTGTTAATAAATCAAATGAAATAAAGTTTTAATAATTAATTCTTTATATTTGGAAGCGTTAATTAGTCACGGAAGAGTTGTGCAATGACGGAGGAATTTACCTTCTGAAGATCTAAGATGGCGCACAGCTCTTTGTTATCAATATTTCATGCTACACTACTTCTGTTTGGAATCAATTCAATAATGTTTGTTGTCAGTGAAATTTTCTTTTTACTCGGTACAGAAACCGGTGTATTAAAGAACATTAGAGGAAAATTATAAACCCGCATTACAGTTGGTTTATTTCTATATGGAAGCCACTCGATCATGACCAGGAATTCCTTTACTACTATAATGTCAAGTATAGTATGGTGGTAGAGTTCCCAGGCTACAAATAGGGGAGTACCTTCCCAAATTGCCAGTGTGACAAGGACTTCTTTCACAACCAGTACGGTAGTAGATAGTAAATCTGACAATAACAATTTAAGAGGAGAGTTTCCTACTATGCAGACCACTTTGGTTTGCATTAGATGAGAGGAATCAGCAACTATAGTAGGTATACCTCTTTGTCCACCGTAAAGATCTTGGTTGATTGCAAGCTCAGGTCTGCCAAGCAGATCTTGGTTGCCAAGGGCCTCGTTGACAGCCTCCCAGCCGTTGACGAGCAGTGTGGGCAATGATCCCATGTACAGGCCAACAACACTGCCATACTTCCGCGCCAGAGCGTCGAACGTGCGATGTGGTTTGGTTGGATGGATGGAAAACGTGAATCCGAACAGGGGAATCCGTAATGGACCTGAAAAAGCATTGAAATTCACTAAATAAATAATTGTAGTACATACTCAAACGCTAAGTTGTGATGCTTTTGTTCAGGTCGTTGAAGAATACGTTCCAGGGGAAAAGAAAGGAAACTGACTTCGAAAAAATAACGAATCATGAATAAATTAATATTCTTAAACTTCGGGATTATCTGTTGGAGCGATCCAATTTTGTGCCTGAAAAGGAACAAACCGAGATAGCTCCACGAACAGGTTATGAGATTGCATACCCTAATAAAAGGGTTGTAAGGTAATATAACTAAATCATGAGAACATTAACTGGGTCGATTTAGAACATACAACGAAATGCAAAACTCACATGTAAGAATCCGTTAAAATGTTGGTGAAATTAGATTATCAAAAACTTCTCTCATTATATTGCTGCCACCCAACCAACATACCATGAGTGTATGTATTGCGAAGGCCCTCCACATATAGTCCAGCCTCTTCTTAGCCTCCTTCCCAATGCAAATCTCTTGGCGCCGCCGCTGCCTATTGAGGGAAAACATTGCGTATCCTTGACACATCCTCGGGAATATAAGGTGTTGATTTAAGGCTACTACTCACCAACTTCTGGTTTGTGGAATTAGCATAGCGTTTGCTGGATGGGTCCATCGTTACTGCAAAGATAATTTCGACCTCCCGAAAGAAGTGTAAACAAGAGTCTTTGGCAAATCCTTGCTAGGTTGCAGCACGCTGCTCTTACTATCTTTTTATTAACTTTGTTTATGAGTGAGAACAAGCCGTTTAGAGCTAATGTCTGCAGGTGTAGGCTGAGTGCATTGATCTAGTTTCCCTACGCATGACCTCCTTTTTATGTGACTGTGGTGACTGTGTCCCTTAGCCTCAGTGATAATATTAATTTACTATGTACTTTTAGGCATATAAGTGAACCTAGAAATTATGCTCCTTATAAGTCTTTTATTATTATTACTGCTCATTTATTTACACTTCTAAAAGTTTACCAAACATTAATACTATCTTAACTCACCTGGAGGGTAATCAGAAGGTTTGCGAGTCGAGTACCAGAGAAGGTACACAAACAAAAATATCAGAACCAACGTCACAAGCATTTTTCCAGACTGAAGGAGAAATTATATTACAGAAATTGATATTTAGATACATTACAGCAACCATAAAATGACGATCACTAGTTTATGACATACTGTTACGTTATTCAGTATCTTCAAGAGAAACTAAAAATTTACACGCCTTCGTGTTTTTAATGTATATGCTCAATAGCGAGGGATAAACCAGTACATCGTTTTCCTGTATAGTCACTTTATATTTCGATGAACTTGGGCCAGCGGTCTACAAGCTTGTGTAGAGTCCTTCCAAGAAGAAGATTTCGGGTTGGTCGTGCAACCATTTATCTACCGCTTTCTTCGCACCTTCAACAGTATGAGAGCGCCAACCTCATAAACCATCTTTGAGAGGTTCGATCAGAGACGTGGTAGCAACTAGGAAAGGGCGAGATGTGGGCTTTAGGCACGGAGTTGCAGCGCCTCAAAACCCAATTGGTTCATGGTTTAAACGGTCGAAGCGATCGTGTGTATCTTGTTCCCTCTTCGTGCATCACGCTTGTTCGGTCATTTTTAAATTTGTCGATCCACTCCTACACACTTGAACACGGTCGTGCACTGCTACCTTATTGTGATATAAGTCACCGATGAATTTCAATCCCTGATGCTTCTTCCGATCGAAGAGATCGGATCACTGCATACTGCTTGTGGAGCGGCCATGTTTTTGTGCTGCAAAGGCAGAGAGTAAGCTGGCGCGAACAGGTTAACACTTTGATCACGTGACCACAACGGTAACAGCTATAAGCACACATACGCAAAACACAATGGGACAGTACTAAGAATATGTTATGGAGGAAGTGCGGAGAATTTTTTTTAATTTCCCCTCGTATTATTATACGTTATGGGAAATTTTTCTAAAGAGAGAGACACATTCTTGCGTCTCAATTTTCTGTCTTTACCATTTTCAAAACTGATTCTCTTCTCAATAGAATACAGCACTGCTTATTAATTGAGTCCATTTCTATAGTGCAGCCAAGTTATTGCAGGAAGGTAAATTTTTTTTTTTTTACTTCTATGTGGCGTTTTTATGTCAGTATTCGCATAGGAGAGTATTTAGTCATTTAAGTAAACAAACCAGCTCAGCTGATATCTAGTATATTTATTTTTCCACGATGTGAAGGTTTTCACTTCTCGCGTCCGACTGCACTGCTTATATAATCACTGCCACGGAAGAGGGAAGGCGTATTCTATACATCTCTCTAGACATCTAGGGTATTCGTGTAATTTCCCTAGTTTACTACACACCATACCACTCATGTACATTCACTGGCAATGCGAGAGTGCCACTGTTGTAGGGGACGTTTGATCAGAACGTACGATAAGAAGATTTTCCTATGTTAATTGATACGCGAGATTGGATCTCCTCGAAGTAAATGTAATCAACGGGAGTGGTCGTTGCGAGGAAAAACTTACTACTGTGCTTAGCGCCATCTAGTGGGTATATCGTTATTTGTTTTGCTGATCGCTTATGGGATATTAACCCAATATCGCACACTGGATTTTTTTTCTGGCTGTTGCCAATAGTGCTATATTTACGAGAAACAAAAGTTTACTCTATGCTGACTTGGCTCAAGTTTTTTCAACTTATGAGCATTCGAGATACTATTGTGCAGTGTTAAGGCCTGTCTACACGTTAGTCATTTTAAAGTTTTCACTCATGCACTCGTCCGAATGATTTGTAGATTCTTTGTAAACGCAACTAGAGTGATCCGAGAGCTCATACCTCCGCCTAACAAGACGCGGTAACGAAAAATTAAAATTGATTCTGAAACCATGATTTTCCTTGTATCAATACGAAAATGTAATCATTTGTGCTTTTTAACAATATTGAAATTTCCAGAAATTTTCTTAAAGATCCGTTCATAACTTTTTCAGTTATGCTGCTAACAAACATTGTGACAAACATTAATTATAGTCAGCCACACAAACGGACCAACCGATTATCATCCTGTATATTTCATAAAGATCCATTCATAACTTTTTGAGTTATTGTACTACCAAGCATAAGATCAAAGACAGTAATAAAAATCCCCACAAAAAATCTGTCATTAGAAGCATCACTATTGAAATGAAAATTTCTAACCAAACATACCGAAACATGCAGGGTAGGTACGAAAACTATCAGGCTGCGTCCAGTAATTTGTTTGGGGACTGTGGGTGGTCGGACCAGTTTCGGAGACCTAGACGCAGGCCTGTACTTTAGGACGTCTTAGTTTAGTACCACTCGAACTGGGTTCTTGCATCCAATTTGCAAGTGGCTTAGGCCTATTTTACTTTCGTGGCTGTGCCCAGATGGCCGCGAGCGACTGTAAGAGCCCACAATTAAAAAAAAGTTCGTAACTGACTTACTTAAGAATAAATGAATTTCTGTAATGAGGTCGTAGAGTACTGATATTGGCAGCGCGCGTTTTAATGCGTGCTCAATTCGTCCTCTTCAATCGAGATTATCTAAGGCCGGCTGCACACTAACAACTTTCGTTGTCGCTAGCAGCCTAGACGCAACTTAGCTTATCCGACTGCGCAGCTGTGGCCGTGACTTCAGCATGACGTCTATGAACATCGTGCTGTAATTAACATACCAATCGTTGTGAACACCAACCGCTCATAATTAAGAGCGATCGTTGAAAGTTCAACATTGCCACTCGCTAGGGTGTAGAAAATGCAGTAGCGACTGAAATATTTGAAAATTTTTGAAGCAGCTAAATTTTGTGCAAGCTGAAGCCGTGCCGTAGCTACGTACACGGATAAGTTGAGTTGTCTCTAAGCTCCTAGCGGCAACGAAAGTTGTCAGTGTGCAGCCGGCCTAAGCCGATCAGTTTCAAGTTCTCTGAAACTTCAGATTGAGCTCCCGAACCCAACTAGAGGATCAGCAGCACAGACTGAAGTTGCGGAGAAGTTAGCACAAACTGGATTCGATTATTTCGAACTATTCTCTTTATTACTAGACAAAAAATAATTATCTCGCCTGAGCTCCTACCGGTCAGTAAGGGCACGTCGATAGGGTGCCAAAATTAAACCATCGAGGTTAGACTTGCCTGCAACATCAGACAGATTTTGCTTTATCATTTTGAACTGCGTTTCAAATGTTCAGAAGCAACGCGATTATTTTTCAAGGCGGCTGAAAAGTCCATTTTACAAAGCAAAATTTAGTTGTTGAAAGTCTCAAGGGCAACCGATTCTAGATCAGTGCTTTAAACTCATTTTTGGCCGAAGCCAGCGCACCTGCTCGAAGTTTCGAACAAGTGAAGCCTGAATAGCTGCATTTGGGCGCCCAATCTAACACACCCTAAGTTACTGATTGCTCGACACGCCCTCCAGGTTATTCAGCAACTAGAACACGTCAAGCGACCGTACTTACGTTCATGCGCATTTGAATGTGTTTTATGTTTCGATTTAGCTTCAGATATATTAAATTCTCTAATGCAAAATTCCAAATTTAAACGTTTTGCCCTAAAACTATTTTCCCATGTTCATTCATCATATATTTTAGCTTTGCGAATATTAACCGAAAAAAAATCAGGACACCATCCCTCTCATAAACACTGGATAAAGTTCTTATTAAAGTGAAATACAATAGCAGCTTCCAATCTACGTCAGCAGGGGCTCCCAGCCTCCCAACCAGGGGTGCGACATGGCAGTTAAGGGGTGCGCAGTTTCTCTTATTTATTTGCTATTGAAAATTTAACACAATTTCGTTGCACAAACCTTGGTGCAAATATCATTGGTCAACGTTACACGATTTTTTAATTTTTAGGGTTATGAGAAGCTCTTCACGGATGTCAGGCTTACATACAGTATAAGAAGCTGGGAATCACTGTACATACTGAAGGAAGGTGAGAAAGAGCAGCTACTGGAAAGTACGCCCACTCATTCATGCCTCAGTTTCTGTGACGTATGATGCCTGTGGCTCAACCTGTCGATTATAATGGAGGCTTATTAATATTCACCTGTTTATTTTCATGACGAATGCCACTACTCATTGTTCATATGAATTGTGCCATTTATATCTTTTGTATTCACTACTGATTGATCGTGTTTGTCTATTTATCTTCCTTAAGGAGATTTAGGTTACCTTCTTGATAACCGCAAGGAGGTTGGATAAACCTACGTATTAAAGCTCTTTGAACGACAGCCAAGGAGGTTTAATGAGCTATTAATTATTATTTCAACGAATGGAGGCTTTATGTGATTCATGACAGTCATCATAGTAAATAGAAATAAGCATCTGTTTACTGTGACAGTCATGGAGATTCAATCAGCTCAAATTAAGCCTCCTTGATGACAGTGTCTGGTAAACTGTGCAAGTGTGAGGTTATGCGTCGCTCCCAGCAACTGTATGACTGACAGAACTTGCCCCGCAGTCTTTTATAAAGTGCCATTAGCTATAGCCCTGGGAGCCTCAAACTTGCTGCTTCTACTCACACCTTCTCTTTTATATTCTTACGTGTGCTTATTCAGTACGTGATTGGTGTTGTTTACTCATTGACGAAGCAGGAATGTCGTGAACCATGAAACTGGAATGCATAACGGGGGTGCCAACCTGCGGGTGCTGCTGGTGCATTAATACGAGAAGCTGCCGGTATTTGTCTTTTTGCTGCGGAAACGAAACTTTGCTTCTGACAGTGAGAGGGTACACGTTTTTGAACTTAGAGAANTAGCTAGGAAATTTTGAAAATGAAAAAAGCACAATCACTTTGGAGTGGCTGTTGAAAATGGCGTCAAAAAATTCAGAAGCGAAAAATAGGCCTACAGCCATCCTTGTTTTCAGAATCCTAAGTTGCTGGCGGCTTTTCAGCTACACAGATTCCGAGGCTACCGTAATGCGTATAGCGAACGTTACTTTAACCTTTTATTAGTTTAATACAAGCCGTCCATTTTTCTCGTATCTATTGACAGTGCTACTCATTTGAGAAATAAGTTTACTTCTAGCCTATGCGTTATTGGCTGGATGTATTCATTTTTTCTTCACACCCGCAGTAGCGTCTGACTTCGACTCTCAAGGTCGCTGGTTCGTGCCCAGTTCCCAGCTGGGTATTTTCTTATCGCGCTTGATGTGATCGGTCAGCGTCCGGTCTACATACTGCTGCGGGGGACTGACCTTCCCCAGCAATGGGGAGGGTTGGGGGTCGCAGATATTGTCGCATGAAGTCTTCCGCCACTGGCGCCATAGCTCTAGACATCTGTGGTCGACTGCAGCCGTATACTCCTCTGGGGCCTGTTGGTCTATATCTGCTGCACAAACCAGTGCATGCGGGTTTCCCAGTTGGGGGTACGGTCAAGTTGACTTTACCTTTAGGCTTTACCTTTCGAGCTTTCATACTTGTTCAAGCGAGGAATTATGTGCCAGAATTCTGTTAGATAATTATGGTTCTATTTTACTTAACTTTCCTCGTCTCAACCATGGTCAACCATAACTCTGTAGATATCTATTTTGTTTATCCACTAGGATATATCGGATATTTAAACAAGTTTGGCTTTGCTTAGGCCTACACAGCGGTAAAATAATTTAGGTATCCATTATAAACTCTCTCGGGAATAGGCCTCGGGAAAATGAGGCAGACTGACAGACATACAGCCAAACAAACGGATGGACGGAACTTCACCTAAAGTTAGCTAATCATCTGTTGCTCCTAGAATATAGGTACTTACCAAACAATCCTTGTATAGGTACCGGTACTGTATTTCGAATTCCGTTAAAATCTATCAATAACATTCAAAGTTATTTCGGTGACAGACAAACATGCAGGCAGCAACTCAAACGGACAAACTCGACGAATAAATAACCTCCTTGGCGGATATGGTCTTAAGGGGGGGGGGAGATGAGCGCTGTTATCAGCTGTCTCTTTCTCAATCTCCGCGGTCTCGAAACTGATGCCACTTTCCCAATAATTATTACCGCTGTCATTCACGGAAATAGGCCCTATGATTTTTTTTTTCGTTTAGACGACGCCAATTTTTTTGCACGATCGAATGGCGTGCGAAAATTCCAATCATCGAGCTCGTTTCGTAGGTACTCGTGTAACATTTTCCGTTTTTTCGCTGTCTCACAGATGAGGCCTCTTTTTCTGGTGATGTTTGTTACCGATGCCATTTGCACAATATGACTCGATTCCTCTCGTTTAGACGCTAAGTATATTTTCAGCGTAATTTATTTGGCTTGCAGAGTTCAGTTTATTAAGTAGTCAGCTGCGGCGCCGGGAAATTCCCTAGCTATAGGGAGCTGTTGGGGTGGGCAGCTGGAGTAAACTGCATGGGGGAGGGGGGCTTCATGTCACATTGGTTATATCGTAGTTAATATTAGGAGCAATGGACGAAGGCTTGGTTGATTAAGTCCCTTCCTTATGGCGTCTGTTGGCCATCATTCTAATCTTAGAAGTAGGCTACTTATATATAGGTTAGACTGCCATCGTGAAGCAAATGCCAGCATTATCCTGAAAAGAATTGTTGCCACAACCCCAAGTTTTTTTTAGATTAGATAGCTGACAGTAGACGACCAATAGGCCCATTCACTGAGACAACCTCAGGGGTTTGTCGCAATCACGCCAAGACCGGCGGGCTACCGCGCCCTGAAAAAATCTTACCGTAACCTGAAAACTGGTCGTGAGAGCGCCATCTAGCGACGAGTGGAGTGAGCTTAATGATGTTAAAATCCCATTTTAATGAGAATTCTGTCCATGAAAGTTTCAAGTAACTGATGTGATTTACTTATTCTGGTGTAAAGAATTTATTTGTTGCGTATTTGAATGAATTTAGTGCTCTTTGTATTCAAAATAAACGTTTGTGCTCGGTGACCTACATCGCCGTAACCCGTATCGCAGTCGTTGTTTGAGCTATGATTGCGTCACAAGTTGCTACTGGCTGGGTCACCGGTTTAGCACCGGTAACCCAGAAATGCTGATTGCGACACACCCCAGGCTGCGCTCTCTTCGTCCGCGACGATTCTGTGCACGCGCATCGGCCGGTGTGCGGGTAGCGTTCAAGTTCGTGTGCTTTGCTTCTCGCGGTATCGCAGATTAGGTAAGGTTAGGTTATATTAGTTTAGGTTTGTTTAGTTTAGGTCTAGGTCAGTTTAGGTCTAGGTCAGTTTAGGTTAGGTCAGCTTAGGTTAGGTTGTAGTGGTTATCTCAAAGGTCACGCGGCAAGAAAGCTTAGTGAACGCACGCACACAAAATCGTTGCGAACGACGGGAGTGCCCCATGCTGGACTTATACGCTCCAGCCCTTTATGAGCTATTGTCATTAAGTCGGAATCATGGAGATATCTGAGGAATAAAAGCAGAAGACGAAGAGAATGACCTCAGCCAAATAATTGATCGTGCAAGCACAATTAATTGCTACGCTTCGCGGTGCTCGGAGACGCTCAATTAGTTCGGTCATGAAAGATAATGGATGGCGGTACTCCTGGAAGAGTCTGTAATTGTGGAGGATGTTGCTCTCAATATTTGTCTGGACGATTTTTAAATGCATTGACTGACTGCACCAACAACTTAGGAAGGAGTCTCTTCTAAATATTCACTGTGAAGTACGAGAAGAACTGCTGGCTGAGAGTAGTTCTTCGATCTTTCTACTGGAGTTTCCCTATAAGTTGGACATTTTGCCTTGGTACTGGCAATTTATCGAACAAATTTGAAAAATAGTTTTCCTCATAGAAATACAATGGCTAAAAATACACCTTTAGCAAAATGACCCCGCCTGGTAAAAATATGGTTAAATTTTCGTGAATTGCTCCTCGATGAGAGTCACTCTCTGAGCTACATTCAACGGTCATATCAGGCCACCTTCGGTATTTTTATCTTTCTTATCACACTTTGCTTCGTTCTCCATTCTTAGGTTGTTATTTATGTAAATTTGAACCCTGTGATATCCATTGGGCTTATGGTATCATAGATGCAACTGATATGCTAGAGTGTCCTGAGCAATGGGACAACCTCCCAGCCCAGGCATCTAATAGACGTAGTCGTCAAGCACCCAACCACAGTTTGGACTGTCGTAGAAATAGCCATTAGTTGAAACATCAAGAACTTCAACTCTTTTAACGATGTATTTTCCCTGTTGTATAATTTGAACCCTTCACCTGGTACACCAAATGACGTGCAAATATTATGTTTCGGTAGGTCTGCACGCAAACTTTCTTAACCTAATAACGCATAAAGCAATTCATCATTGTTCGTAAGATAGATATTAAATATAGGTATATTAATACCATCAAAAATGTCTGTACGCGGTAACGAGATAGTGAAGGTTTTACTATTACGGCATCATTAATATTATATGGTGATGTAAGGTCAAGTACTGACACTCGCTTCCGTAGCTAGTTTAACCAGTTTTTCATGAGTTATTCGACCATTCGCATAGCAATAATCGGTACTGTTTGAACCGTTACATATCCATGCAACAGTATGAGAGAAAGGGTGAATATAGTTAACTGTTGATAAATGTACAGTTGTTGCACTTGGAACTTTACGTTTGTACTAAAGTCAATTAACCTTCAGATCGGCCAGGCTCTCAGAGCAGTGAAAGTGAACCAAGTGTTTACTAGGCAAACTGTACCTCGGCTTATCCGTGCATTGCCAGACCGCACTTGCCTCGTCTCTTGCTTCACTCGGGTCATTACGCAATATTAATGGCATGCCGGGGTATCTGTAATTCTAATTACCTACATGCGTAGGTGGTAGATGCATACTGTGCATTTTTTACCATGACGAACTGCATGTGTTCGTCCATCCTACTCGTATGTTGTGGATGTCGTGCGTCTAAAATTGCGGGGAGTCCTATATATAGGTTGCCGTATACTTTAGCCTTAGTTAGGTCCTCATGTTTCTCCCCACATGGACATGTAGGATGGGCCATACGGTTCGGTTAGCCTAGTTGGGTTCGCCCATCCTATGTTATTCGGAGCAGCGAGTCCAGGGGTACCCTGAAGGCTCCGTTTGTCTTAACCCGGCCTTCGGGACGTCTCTCCTTCGTGCCACTTTGCTTCAATCCACTGTCATACTCGTGCTGATGATGCTTAATTTACTCTGTTTTTCTGCTTCTTTCCCGACTCGAAATTGTCAGGCATATAGTCGTTAGTGAAAACATGTCTCGCTACATGTTTACTGAAACTGTGCTACTCGTTTTTCTACGTGCTAGCCTATGGTTTCTTATTTGCAAAACCTTGAAAATGGAGAAACATACACAAGTGTGTATACGTGAAACCTTGAGTGCACTTTCTAGTTTTTTACTTCTTGTTTCTAAACTTTTTTCCCGAGCTGCACTTTTTTCTGGAACCCCCCCCCCCCNAAATGGAGAAACATACACAAGTGTGTATACGTGAAACCTTGAGTGCACTTTCTAGTTTTTTACTTCTTGTTTCTAAACTTTTTTCCCGAGCTGCCCTTTTTTCTGGAACCCCCCCCCCCCCTGTTTTCCAACCGTATCCAATCGACGTATCTCCGGGGCTCATCTTACAAGTTTCTTCCATTCTTTTCATGCGTTGCTGCTTGTTTTTCCAGTCCTCTCTCCAAAACTGATCAGATTTCCTCGCCCACGTTAATGCTTTCCGCTCCTGCTACTTGCAGGCCCGTACTTGTGAGCAGCTGGAAATATGCACGAGGTACGTTTGCTTCGACTTTCTGTACACTCTGAAATTTCTCTAGCTAAATGCAACCAACATGATGAGTTAGCCAGAAACGTTGTCGTTTTATTTATAAAATGTTTGTTAGTTTTTGATTTCTAGTACTCAGAATTGTTGCCCTTGCGGACCCTACAACCAATATGTACCATATTTTCTACCCAGAATTAGGTACCTGTAGCTTTATCAGACCTTAAACTTAATTTTTTCTGGTGATAGTACAGTCCAGTCCGCTTAATGCCACCACAATGGGACTTATGGATTTGGTCACTATAACTGCTCGTCATAAAAAGTTCAACAATTTTAGGTACCTAGCTGGGTCTGTTCTATGAGGTGCCGCGTACATGGCGTTTGATTTGATTCTTTCCTGGGAGAATCGGTCGCCTACTGCGGCTGGCCGACTCCACCGGTGGTCCTATTAAGCGGAATTTATTGTAATTGGTTGAATTAAAATGAGAGTTATTTGTACGAGAGTATTTTTTTTATGGAAATCCCCGGAGTCCTGCTGTGAAACAAATATTTCCGAAGAATGTTTCTTCTCGTACCTATTTTTCTCAATCTTAATGGTTTCCGCAGTATAGGCCTAGGTAAACTTTTTTTAGTTTCCTGAAACGCTTAGCGTTTTGGAAAATCCATTGTCATATTGGTTCCTTCATTGCTTTTTACGACGAATAGGTGCAAATAATTA
Source organism: Parhyale hawaiensis (assembly GCA_001587735.2). Classification (NCBI taxonomy): domain Eukaryota; kingdom Metazoa; phylum Arthropoda; class Malacostraca; order Amphipoda; family Hyalidae; genus Parhyale; species Parhyale hawaiensis. The sequence goes on from LQNS02278161.1 coordinate 11,052,178, forward strand.
CTGGCCGTTGGGGTTTTAGTACAAACTTCTGCCTGTCCAGCGATAGTTGTGTTCTCAGGAAATGAGCCGGTTAAGAACCTACACACACATACTCTCTTATCGCTGATAGCCCTGTTATCAGCGGCAGAAAGGCGTAGACTGGCCCCGCTATCTCAGCAGTGCCGCTCTCTACACAGGCAGTACCTTGCCCACCATCGTCTAGTCGTCGTGCTTCCGCTTCGTCGTCACATTTCGCACTCTATCAGTGTACGATTAAATCCAAGAAGGACCTGCGCAATTTACGAACGTCTTGTCAAACGGTGCTGTTCCTACGAAAAGCCAATGTTCTATTCTGTTATTATTCCTTATATGGTAGACTTAGCGTTTCCGGTGAGAGCAATACCACTCGGTCCGTGCTGTGAAAATTACTGAATAAAAAGGAACGTAAACGTGGCCACAATACATTTATACTGTCATAGGCCTACGTATAGGATTATTGAGAATTTGTCTGCAGTGTCCTGAAAATACCGCGTTAGTTATTCGTTTCATGTATGAAATATCAACGTTTAGAGTAGATATGGATATGCATACGCACTAGGCTATACATGTATTTTCAGCTTTGCAAAGTTTTTCATTTTCCAAATGCAGAAACTCGGTGTTTCCTTGTGGTTCGTGCTGTACGTGTACCACTAGTGATGCGCGAGGGCTCTATAGGTAGTGCCCTAGAGCAATGATTCCCTAATTTGTGTTTCTACACGCCCCAGTGAAAACGACTAGATACAAACAACCTACTACAAACAACAACCTGTAATGGCCTCAACTTAGGTGTTTTATGTACTGATTAAATACAGTTTATTTCTGTAGATGTTTGTAGCGTTCAGGACAATGTCTCACTGGGTTAAGACTCTAATATCAGGAGCATAACACTAAACGTACAATCACTCTGTGACGTCACTATCACATGGAGTAACCTTCACCTGTAACACCGCTGAATCTATTTTTGACTTGCCATTATTATTGGGTTAGATTGAATTGCAGTAATACTATGCTGCAACCATCGATTAACCTAATGAACGTTTTCTATGATAAGAAAGATATTGAGGAGTTGGTAACTATGTTATAATGATTTAATATTTAATTTAAAAAATTGATGCAATAGTTCAATAAAATGGACGTATTTCCTCTTATAACTTGTAATAAGTTATTCACTCGTATCATCAGTGTGAAAAGGGTTATGAAATGTTGTCGTAGAATTAGGCTATGCTTCAAACGTCATAGCTACACCAACGGAAGTTCCATGCGTGTTAACCAACAGGGGTACGTGGGTTCATATCAAGAGAGTTTGACAGGCTTCCTTGGTACGTAGGTATGCATCGCAGTAGGAAGTACTTCCAGCTAGGTGACAAGATAGAGACCTCCAGGCGGTACTCTAGAGCCTTCCAGGTGGTACGCTAGAGCCTTCCAGGGGGTACGCTA
>LQNS02278161.1:11059593-11071329 GCA_001587735.2 Parhyale hawaiensis
AAATGAAATGACGAAGAAACAATGTAAAATAGCTGCTGATGAACGTACTAGTTTATTACGACGTCACAAGCCCGTTTCCCATGATGCACTGCAGCTTGGCTCTTCCCCGTGGGTTAACCTTGTTAAGTCTCATCATCCTTGCATTTCCCCATTACTGCCTACGTAATATTCTGATAGCTTCACTGTATGTGCGAGGAGCAAGACTGTTTAATAAAATGCCGCGGCTCATTTGAAACGCCACTGATTTGAAAATTTTATTTGAAAATGTGCTGGCTTCTTTTTTAAAAAGAATACTAAATAGACAAGCGATGAGCGGTTGCGTGCACCGTGGAGATACTTCGCTGCTGGCTCTCCCTTTGGTTGCTACCTGTGCCCTAACGGAAGAAACCAAGCATCGTGACTCCACTCACGTGGGATTATATGTGCGACGTCTTCGACTCTTCGTCTAAATTAAGACATTCAAGGTAGAGGTTTAGGTATGTGCCGCTTCCTTCCCTGATTTCCACTACTTTTTAACATCAATAATACATTTCCAATTCGCATTATCCACCGTCTCTTATTTTCATTTTTCTCATTTTGCCCCATTTCCCATCGTATGCTAAGAATACCTACCTACCTTTCTTATCACTGGTTGGGTGCGATAACACATCACCGACGCTTATCTACCTGGTCAACACCCGGTCTCTGTATGCACAGCCCAGATACGAGAGTTTGGACAATGTATGTACCTACCATTTTCGGTTGTCTGCGTTTACAAAGATACCTAACTTTATTTTTCACCATTTGCGAATTTGTTTTTCAAAGATACCTATACTATTGTGAGACAGGAAAGTAATATTCTTAAGCTACAGTCGCAGACTAATAATGCTTATATTATTACTTTTTTGAGAAGCGCCGATGGCTTCCTTTTAACACCGAGTTTTTTTCATTGTTTTTCCATGCAGGTGCTGTTCCGTTATATTTTAATAAGATTGGTTTCACCTAACTTTTCGATCCAAAAGTTTGTATCTGTAGGTACGAGTTTCATGTTTCTCAAGAGGTAGCCTAATTGTAGTTCTTCAGGCCACATTATTCTTTAATATCTATGTCAATGCCACCTCACTTCTGATTTTCCATAGTGCGTCAATATTGCAGAATTATTAAAGATCTTCTCATTACTGTTGTCTTTTAGTTTCGGGACTTTAGACGAATCTATTGTTTATCAGTAGGTACTAATTTTTGTCATTATTTTGTTGTTTCAGAAACAGAGAGGAATATTCACGTCAACGATGAAGCGTACAACGCACAGTTCAAATACGCAGTACGTGGTCAACCGTTCGCATTATGCATAGCTATAGTTAGATGAAATTATTTCCTCTCCCTGTACAAAACATCTCTCTCGTGTTCGTCAAATTTTGATTAAAATTTCTTATATCAACAGGTGAAATATTGTGGAATTCTTTTCTTCTACTTCACGCAATGATTTTCATGCTTCACCGCTAGTTAACTTTAATTATGTTTTTTATGTTAGAAATATTTCACATAGTATTTTGCCCCACCTTAGATGTATGAAAATAACTTCACATGCATCAAGGGAGCGTAGCCTAAGTACCTAACGTCTTCAATCACTATGTTCGTTTACAGCATTCAATTTGTACACTTATAGACACATGGGCGTATGGTAACTGAAGAGACCGTTATCAAAATATGTTTATTTTCTTTTCCAGAACAACTTCATCAAGACGTCAAAGTACAACATCCTTACTTTCATTCCAATAAATTTGTACGAACAGTTCACACGATTGGCGAATTTTTACTTCTTGTGTCTGCTGATCCTGCAACTGATCCCTGCGGTGTCTTCCTTGAGTCCCATCACCACCATCCTCCCGCTGCTGGGTGTGCTCTCCATCACGGCGATCAAGGATATCTACGACGATGTGGTAAGTGCTGATGCCTTTAAGGGCACTTTAATTTACGACGATGTGGTAAGTGCTGATGCCTTTAAGGGCACTTTTATTTACGACGATGCTGTAAGTTCTGCCTTTGAGGGCATTTTACGACGATGTCGTAGGCTAAGTGCTGCCTCTATGGGCATTTTACGACAATTTCGTAAGTGCTGCCTCTAAGGGCATTTTACGACAATTTCGTAAGTGCTGCCTCGACGGGCATTTTACGACAATACTGTAAGTGCTGCCTTTAAGGGCCATTTTACGACGATGTTCTATAGGCACTGCCTTCATGGGACACTAGGCCTATGCGATGATGCTGTGAGTACAGTACTGTATGATCTTCAGGAAGTATGCTACGACGTTTAAGAACTGAATTCTGACGGTATTCTACGACGAAATTGTAAGTTTTGCTTTCGGATGGCATTCCACGATGATGTAAATACCTACTTCCCTCATTAGGCGTTCTATAGCTTATACAGTATGTATTACTTTCAGGGTGCCTCGTATATTAACTGTACTCCATTGGGTTTCGTTCACCCACTAACTGTGGTTAGTGCAGCCGAATAATTCAACGAAACTTTGTGAGAACCTAAAGCAGCGAGATTTTCATGCCGGATACTGAGCCATCACTATAGATCGGTTTTCATAAACGTGAATATTTTTTGTTGCGTTGCTAGGTAGCATAGAGCAGTTTTGTCTGTGCGTACTGTATTTAGTGCAGAGAACTGTTTTCTGTGTCTATATAACGAAACGTGTTTGGTAGAGTCACGTGGTTTCACAAACTAGTGAGTTCTGTTTGCCTATGTTATGGTCAGTCGTGCCTGTAGGATCACACAGTACTATACTGTACCGCCCTGACTTGGTCCTTATATAGGATGTCTTTCTCTTCATGTCCATTTTGCGTCTTGCGTAGTACTGCTGATGATCTTTTTTGCTGCTTATTCATTTCTTCCCCTCAGGGGCAGGGAATGGCCATTTGCTTTTGAGTTAGGTTAGTGTGTTTCCCATAGCCTATGTTTTAGGGAGTGCAACCATATATAATAATAGGTACCTCATAGGTCGTTTTACTAAACTTGTGGCTTCCTTCGGGAAGTTATTTTACACATGTGGCTTTCTTCGAGAGGTTATTTTAGACATGCATGTGGCGACCTTCGGGACATTATTGCCTTTTTGCCCACTTTCCATAGTTCGATTTTCTTACTACTGTTACTGTAGATAATTTTGCTTTGCTGCTATTCCTCTTTTTCAACTTTCGTGCGGGGTTACTATCTCTCAAAATTGCAAGTATGCACGATGATATTATAAGTGTTTTGTAATTGATACTTGCGGAGCGTGATGTCAGTATTCTAATCTTTATTATGATGTATGTGAAGGCGTTAACACGTACGGATTATAAGGGTAACTAGCCTATAGGTGTGACTGTCTGTGTAATGGGCATGTGTTGGGAATACACATCGGAGCGACCATGCTTTGTTAGTGATAACAATGGAAGATAACAGGTTGCCGTGACGCTCGTACGATGTACCTACCATGCGTCAGCTCTTGATATTTCGATGAAAATATTAGTGATTGCGCTATACGGTACCTTGGCTACTAATAATACATATAATGAAAGTGACGCTGTTTCAGCTGTCTTCTGTTCCTGTATACGAAGACGATTATGCCATCTGAAGAGCAAAAAGGTATCGCCTATACGATACATTTGTAGGGTCAAGCTATAGATATCTGAAAACACAGTACATCCGGTGTATACGGCAGAAGCTTGGTGTCTACGGCGCTATAGTAATCTAACCCACTATACTACTACTACCAGTACTACTGCCACATCTGCTGCTAAAATATTTCGATTATTGGTTAGATTTTGTTCCGTACCCTAGATGTGAACTACCCAATATCTAGATAACATATAGAAGAGTTTCGCCTGTCCTGAAAAATACTTATAGCTTTAACAAGAATTATCCTCATTTTATTTCTTGGCTTACCCTCATGCATTTAATTAAAGACAGTGATGATGATGTAGTTTATGCCTCCATCTGTTGACTACTGCACTCATGCTAGAGAGCATACAGAAGTTTGCTGTACGTGCGACTTCTACACAATTTCGTTTCGCGTCGCAACATCGCAGCAACTGCGCCTATTGTTGCCTCGTTGAGCTCTGTAGCGAGTCGCTCGTTTGTCGTAGTTCTTCCAATGGTAGTAGCTACTTTCGCAAGTTGGTGAGGTGTCAAGTTTTTGTTTATTACTTGCCAGCTTACTCGAGAGTTACTTGGATGCTTGCTTTGTCAGACGTTTCATTACTTGTACCAACTTATGCCAAAGAGTTATTTGGACGTTTACTAATTTTTTCATACCTCGATTGTTAAACTGTTTCACCGAAGAAATTTACGGGAATCTTGCGAGGGTTACTGCATTAGTTGTTCAAATTCTTCCTGCCACCAGTATCTGCAACTAGCTTAGCGTTCTACGTTTGTGAGTGCCGTGAATATTTTTCATTACTGTTTTCGGAAAGCACCGGACGTAATTCTTTCAGTCATGTGCGTTCTTGAATATCATAACATTTAATATGAAAAATTCACTAGCTTGAAGGCAAAGGTCGTTGCCTGGCCAAATATGATATCTAAGACATGAGAGATCTGAAGTACGTAGTTACCTCTTTACGGTAACATGAATACTAAATTTCATTTTCTCACATCAGTTTTATTTACTCAGAATTGACGATGTGCAAAATCGGCAACAGTACACCATAGGAAAAACGGAAAGGCATTTTTTACATTTTACAGCAGAAACAGGAACGGGAGTGAAAAAAAGGTGGGATTTGTTGAAGTTAATTATTTTACCCCCGTAGCTATTTCACGACGGGACCACCTAGTTGTCATAAAAACATGAGCTCAGGTTAGTCCTTGTTCGTTTATTCTCGAGCTTTTTGATTCAATCTCGAATAACTTTTGGAATAAAGGTTTGTTTTGAATTTCAAAACTGGTCAAAGTGATGCTCATCTTGGGAGTAGAAAATAGGTCGAAAGACGCACTTCTTTAACGTAACCGGACTCTTCTACACTACGATCTTAGCTTAAAACCGAATTGTACTATTCGTTTGAGAGCAGTAAATTAATTAGTGCAGTGCATATTTGAAAGCTTGTCCCCGCTTGCTTACAAACGGCAAGATCCATGTTGCCAGGCGAGTCTGTTTACTCAGGAAAAATTTACGAGTAAACGCTTCTGCGACGGAAGCTTTTGTTAAGGCCGATCCACACTTTAGTCATTTGTGGCGTGTTCGTACTATAGATCCCATCCGAATGTGTTGTTGTGTCTCTTTAAATAGCAGAAATATTAATTGCTTTATGAGCTCTTATTCACTCCAAATATGGAGAGATATCTGAAACTTTACCAACAGCAGTAAATTAGATTAGATAGGCGGCAGTAGACGAACCAATAGGCCCATTCTCAAAGGGACAAAAAAGATATATGAGGGATAATATTTTAGCTTATCTTTAGATGGACGCACAGCTGTGTTTGCTACGACATGCCCCTCAGGGGGGGGGGGCGTAGGATGGGCCATAGGGTTAGCTTCAAAGATGATGAGACATTGCAAAATTAATCCACGGAGCGAGACCAAGCTGTAGTGCACCATGGGTAATGAGGCTTGTGACGTCACAAAATTCAAGTACGCTAATACGCAGCTATTTAACATTGTTATTCCATCATTTCATTTGGGCCGCCAGAGTATCCTACATGTCCCACAAACTTTATAGTTGTACAAAAACATCCATGAAGGCATTTACGAACTTTTTAGCTTTCTAGAGGAGAAAACTTTTGTCATTATTTCGGAGAGTCTCTGTAAAATGTTGCCCTAAGCTGCGCCGTCGCGTACGCGTCGTTAACAGATCCTCCGCTCCTAATTGTGAAAACTACGGCATCATTGGAAAAATTATGGATCTAACATTCGCCAGTTTCAACAACATTGTTCCGAAACACAGCTTATGAGTGCGAAATACGGTTGAATATATATATAATTATATTTTTCAAGTTAGTTTACGCGAGTCGGACGCAACACTTACTTATACTGCTCTAACCCACGCAGCGTATGAGTAGCTGATGTTTTTTCCATCTAATTTTACCGAGCAATTGTATGGCTTCTGTGTATTATGTATAGACTTTTGCTTTCACATCACTTCGTCGGAAGGAAAGTACTTTGTTTCTCTGATGCTCTAATGTTTTTCAAACAAAACTAAGCAAAACGTTCTTCTGTCCCGGCGTTTAATCATATGCATCTGAACCATTTTTTGTTGCAGCGGTTGGACATTGTAGAGGAAAACAGATCATTGGTAGAAGACAAGAATAATTCGAAAACACGGTTTTCAGTCATATGATTCCATCTTCAGAATGCCATATTACTCTCGATAAAACTCACTTGACTGATTGCATTTTAAAGACGCAAAACTTGACTCCAAATGTGCTTCTGAAGTTCTTACGAATGCGGGCATTTGCCGGGTTCAATTCATGCGTTCATTTAACAGCATTTTAAACAACGTTTTTCTTTTGAAATTTTATCCTTCAGAAAGCTAAAAAAGTTCGTAGATGCTTTGGTACGTATTTTTGTGCAACTATAAATTTAGCGTACTTGAATTTTGTGACGTCACAAGCTTCATTACCCATGGTGCACTACAGCTTGACCCCGCCCCGTGGGTTAACCTTGAAGAGTCTCATCATCCTTGGGTTAGCTTATTTAGTTTCGTTCATCCTATGTTATGGGGAGCAGCGCTTCCAGGGGAACCCTGTAGGTTATCCTTAGCTGTTAGTTAGGCGTTCGGGATGTCTATCTTTCGTGCCCCACTTTGCTTCCTTCCCATCTCATACTCCTACTCATGTTTTTCCATCTGTACTTCCTCTTCTTTCCCGACTTATTGTTCCCTTGCTCGTTGCACCTGTGTGGGAACACCCTCGTGCATGGGTTCCCTGTTTTGTGGACATACTATGTATCCCTTGTTTCTCCCTCTGTATAAGATCACTGTTGTTGTGGAAACGGAGAATTGACTTATTCAATATAATAACAATTAAAACGACACATAATTTAATTAAGAAATAATCGGATGTTTTGTCATGCAAACTGAGGGCAAAAGCTCATCGTGTGAATCGGTTATAAGAACTGGTCCACACGACAGTCAAATGAACTTATTTTTTACAGCACATTGTCTCATTCGTTGCAGTGTCCTCGTAGGGAGCAGAAAAGTGCTTAGCCTTCTCTAATGATTGACGGAATTTAATTAGTGACTCTTGCTTCGCCAATTGACACGACGGCTGACAATTTTACTACATCATATGATGTGCTTCAGTGACCAGGTTGCGCTGCTGCTCATATGTACCTATTGTTGCGGGTGGGCTCACACGATAGTTGAATGAACGTGTTTCTTCAGCTAAATCATCCACCGCATCGCTAAGCCCTCGTTAACACAACTGCAGGACTACTAAGAGACTTATTGAAATGTTAGCCTTCAAGTCTGCTTGCTCAGCATGTGTCAATATATAGTGACGTTCAGCTATATCGTCATATATGGAAGGCATTAAAGCTGAGTATACTTTGCGCAATTGTGCTATTCACTTGGACTCAGGAGCGCAGTCGGACACGCAGCTGAGGAAACTCGTTCCTTTGAAAGAAAAAAAAATCGAGTAAACTTGGCTTAATATTTTACATTTTGAAATTTGGAACTAATTACTAAACCTTTTTGGTTTCTTGTAAGGTTTTATTTCAAACTAAAGTGTTACTTTATGTGTTGCATCCCATTGCGTACTTGCTACTTTCACATTCTATGTTGATATTCAACTACGTTCTGTTCTGTCATTTCTTTTTATCTTTCATTTCGTCTCTTCTCATTTCGTCTTAATTTCATATCTCGTTTCAATTCATGGCTTGCATTGTTGTCGTTCGGACCTCGTCTTCATTTCAAACTTCGACTTTATTTGGTGCTTCATACATACAGTGTCTGCAGCGGTGCAGTGCTCACTGGGGAATAGGCCTAATCTATGTACTAGGTGCTCATGCACCGAAAATCTCCTCCCCCTCTTTGCTTCACATCGCAAGCATCGGTGCCTAGCCGCTGCACACCGCTCTCTAGAGCATATTATGATCCTACTCCTGGTGTAGTGAAAATTCTACTCATAAACAGTCTCAAGTTATGAGATGACTATAGTGACCAGTCATCACAATAGATAAAAAAAAACCTGGATTAAAATAAAAGCCTCAGGGTAGCAGATAACTCAAGTGATCAATGGCCTATAGTGGTACCAGACAACGCGATTACTCATGCGCTAACTTCGATTTATGGGATCAGGAACTTGTGTTGATAAATACTTCCAAGAAATAAGCAAATTTAAACGATGTGTACCGTATACTCTGGGTAGCAGCCAGTTGGATCGTTCTGTTATATCAATGGATCAAAAATATAAAAAACCGTTACACTTCGATACTTTCCCTTGTTCGTTCAAAGTACAGCTACGGTATAGTAATTTGTTGATTTACCCCATCCCAGCTCTCGGAAATGACAGCAAGCTCACCACTTACAGTGAACTCGGTATGGTCTTTTGGTTCAAAAAATTTCGTCCCTATTCGAGTTAAACCTGTATATTCGTTCATCTAAACTAGATTTATCGCATTGTAAAAGTACACTTTGAGCGGAATTTTCTCTCTCTGAAAAGCTGCTGTGTGATAGTATTGTTTTATGAATTACAGCAAGTGCTTTATGTGGTGCCCAATGTCAGGGTAACTTTCTTCGGTTCTTCCCTGCCCGGGAGCACCGACACCGCCGTGCTAAATTTACACCTCGGCTGACGGCCGCAGACGCGGGTCACCTGGGATCGTGATAATATTAAAATAAAAAACTTCAGCGAGACCCTGACGGCTTGTTCCACTGCTGCCGGGTCCGTTTGCAGCAAGGGAGTGGCCATATTTTGCGGCACTTTACGGCGAAATTCGAATTGTTGAATACTATGTTGAAAAAATGTAGCTACAATATGTTGTGGGTGGTTATCAGCCATATTATTTACGTGTAGTACGTTCCGTGAGATGATGGAATAAAAGCATTTATGCAACTAGAGCACTCTGAGAGCGCATACCTCCGCCAAGCGAGGCAACGGTAGCAAAAAATTCAAATTGGCTCTGAAACAATAATTTTCTTTGTATAAACTCCAAAATCTAATCATTTGTGCCTTTTGATAGTAATAACAGCATGTGCAATTTTCTTGAAGATCCGTGCATAACTTTTTTAGTTATACTGCTAACAAACGTCATGACAAACATGAATCAAACATACAAACGAACAAACCGATCTGCACTAAAATTTAATCATTTATGTCTTTAAACATTACTAACAACTCCTACAAATTTCATAAAGATCCATTCATTATTTTTTTAGTTATTGTGCTAACAAGCATAATATTAGAAACAGTGACAAACGAACTAACGAACAAACGGATGATTACCAAAATTTGGTCATTTACTCTTTGTTATATACCTAACAACTCATGTTAATTAAAAAAAATCCATTCTTAGCTTTTTGAGTTATGGCAGTGAGAAAAATGAGGCAGACAAACAAACCAACAAACGGATGGACATACGTATCTTCACCAAACTTTAATCATCTGTTCCTCCCAACATATATATATATATATACCTAACAACCCCTTTAAATTTCGTCCAAATCGGTTCATAACTTTGTGAGTCATCTTGGTGACAGACAGACAAAGAGAGAGACAGACAGACAAACACGACGAAAACATAACCTCCTTGGCGGAGGTAATGATGGAATAAAAGCATTTATGCAATGATGGAATAAAAGCATTTATGCAGTGATGGAATAAAAGCATTTATGCAATGATGGAATAAAATCATTTATGCAATGATGGAATAAAAGCATTTATGCAATGATGGAATAAAAGCATTTATACAAAGATGGAATAAAAACATTTATGCAAAGATGAAATAAAGGCATTTATGCAATGATGGAATAAAGGCATTTATGCAATGATGGAATAAAGGCATTTATGCAATGATGGAATAAAAGCATTTATGCAATGATGGAATAAAAGCATTTATGCAATGATGGAATAAAAGCATTTATACAATGGGCAGCTGCTATGCACATTGAGAGTTGTTATGCAATATGTCTGAGGGTACGCTACTTTTAAATGGAAAACAATCAGTAGGTACCGTTTTGGAGCAGATGTATACTAGGTACTGTAAAATCGTTACTGTATCAACAGTGTGTATAATAAATATCATGGTAGTGCTATTTTTGACGGGCTATTGATCTGCTTTTGAGGTACTTTTCCTTGATGTACTGAACATTATATTTCAGGCGGTGTTATCTTTCGATGGGATACACAACCGTACTTTTTTACGGTACTTTTTTCTTAATTTTTAAGATACACCATGCTTCATTGAACATTTCTTGAGGCAGTGATTCTCTTAATAAACTATTTGATCGTACCGATTCTGGCTAATTTTATATACTTGTGGCCCACCACGCTCAATGCAGCATTTTTTTTACGACTGTGTTACTCTTCTCTACAAAATATCTAAATACTTTGTGCTTCGGTAATGGAAAGCCAGAAAGAACTCCTCAGCAGCTGATAAAAGTAAATATTTGCTTATTACACTCGCTAATGTTGGATATGAAAAGTAGGGTTGCAGAGTCGGAGTCGGTATGAGTTTGATACTGCAGGCGGGATCCTTGCGACGGAGTCCCACGCTTTCTATCAGACCCTGCAACCCTGATAACAAGACCATCCGGCGGTGATAGATAGTCTTTATTTTATTACCATGCCTGTATAATTAGTTATTGAGAATTTCTTTGTATCTGTGATACTGAAGCCCGAAAGTCTGACTGGCTTTTTGATTTGTTCCATGTGCTTGTGCATAGTTACACTCTGGTCTGCAGTCTAGAGGAACGCTCTCGTGTCTTAATTCAACACGTAGTTTCGTGGAAATAGCTCTTTTTGTAACGTTCTCAAATTCGCACAGAGGCGTGAGTACGTTGGATTTTTGTCAGTGTGTCAGAATTTTCGATAGTATGTGCATGTCGCATCAACAGGACAAGAATTAGACGGCTCAATATTCGCCATTTTGAATCCACATTAGGTTCCAATTTTCGTACGCAATGAACAAGCTCTTTGATGGTACGTTTATGTTCAGTTCTAAAGAGGTTAGTCTAACCAGGAGTCGAGATTAAATTTAAAAGGTGGGTACAAGTTTGCCCTTACAGAGATTTCTCTGAGTATGATAACCACTTTTCAAGTCGTGTCTAGACGGTATTTTTTGTGATAAAGGGTTAAGCCTGTGACACTGATTGTGAGGTGATTGTTTTTGTGCTAGTTTGCCGTTTAACGTACAGAAATGCTTCGATAAGTATTCAGTTACTGCTTGACTTTACATTTCCCTGTGTCTACTAGGCATCACACTATTAGGTACGTACTAATCATATATCATACATCACTCAGTAAAGAGAAAAATATGAATGATACATTATTTTTTCTCGTTGCAGCAACGCCACAGGAGTGACAACCAGGTCAACAATCGCGTTTCTCAAATACTCAAGAATGGAGAGTTGCAAGAAGTTTGTTGGAAAGAGGTAAGAGAAACACTCATGAAAGTATTTCCAGTATTTCGTCCACACACCGACTGCACTACAGTTGTGAGCATAATTAAGGGACAAAAATAAAAAATTTCATATCTCAAAAACTGTAAAAGGTTCAACGCTGAAATTTTAACACAAAAGAGGTATTGGGATACCTAATAATATGCTACGAATTTATTA